>PVLD010002458.1:0-165689 GCA_004027595.1 Dinomys branickii | reverse complement strand
TGCATGTCTGTATATGGGTCCATACATCTACAATTCGAAGATATCAATGGATAAAGCAACAACTACTGTTGAGACCATATCACCTTGTCTATAGATTAGTTGTGATTGTACTATTTTCTATGATAATGGGTGTCTGTTTGTCAATATGTTTTTGTACTTTTATGTTTCTAAAATAAAAAAAAAAAAAAAAAAAAAGAGGGAACAGGCAGAATGATTGCCAAATATTATCAAAATGATTTAGGGACCTTTAAAAATAAATAGTGCTAAACTCATTGTCCTTCTAATTGAGGAGTTCTTTAATGAAACCTTTTGGAATATTTGGAAACTCTAGATTAATTTTGAAATATGTGAACTAGAATAATTTTCCTAGCTTGTCCTGAATCATTCTTCTCATTGTCCTTAAATTTTGATACATGTTGACATTTGCAAATAATATCTTGACCACCCCATACTAATCAACTCATGCTTTGTACATATATAAACAAATGCAGAGAACTCTCAGCCTGCTTTCTGTAAAAAAAAAAAAAAGAGTTGAACAACATCTTTAAAAAAATGGACTTCACAGATAACTACAGTATTATTCCTCAAAACAAGAGAATGAATACACATTATCCTCAGAAGCATATACTTTCTCCAAAATTGACCACATACTAGCCCAGAAAGCATGCAGAAGTAAATACTGAAGAATCAAAACTCTCCATGAAAATTATTAGGTCTTAATGCAATGGCACTAAAAGTCAGTGGCAAAAGAAACCACATAAATTATGCAAACATATGGAAATTAAACAGTACACTCTTGAATAAGTAATGAAACACCAAAGAAATTAGAGAGTTCCTAGAATCGAATAATAGTGCCAGGAAACATCAAAACCTATGGGATACAATGACAGCACTCCTAAGAGGGAACTTTGTAGCTGAGAATGCCCATGCCAGAAAAAAACAGAAGGTGCACAAATAAATATACTACCTAATCATGCACCTCGAAGTCCTAGAAAAGCAAGAACAATCCAAATTCAAAGCTAGTCAGGGACAGAAATTATAACCATCAGAGGAGAAATTAATGAAGTTGATACTAAAAATACAAAGAATCAATGAAATGAAGAAATGGTTCATCAAAAGAATAAACACCATAGATAAGCCCTCAGCTAATCTTACCAAAAAAAGGAAAGAAAAGACCCAAATCCCTGTAATTTGAAATGAAAAATGTGAAATTACACTGGGCACCACTGAAATTCAGAAAATTGGTAACTACTCCGAAGACCTGAACTCCAATAAATTGGCGAATATAGAAGAAATGGATAGATTTCTAGTTACGTATGAATTAACAAAACTGAAACAAAATGATATAAATCTTTTGAATAATCCAATAACAGGCAGTGAAATTAAGATAATAATAAAAAGTAAACCAACTAAGAAAAGACTAGAACCCAATAAATTCACCACTGAAATTTATGAGAACTTCAGGGAAGGTCTAACACCAATAGTCCTTAAATTAAAAGGGAAGGAGTACTTCTAAAATTATTCCTAGAAGCTCATGTTGCCTTGACTTCAAAGTCAGAAAAGGACTCAACTGAAAAAACTATAAAGCAATCCCTTTAAAAAACATCAATGCAAAAATTCTCAGGAAGATACAAGCAAAAAGAGTGCAACAAATCATCAAGAAGATAGTACATGATGGCCAAGTAAGAATCATCCCAGGAATGCAAGGATGGTTCAACATAAACAAATCTATAAATGTAATATACCACATAAATAGAACCAAGGACAAAAACTGAGTGATGATCTCAATACATGAAGCATGTGCCTTTCATAAAATCTAACACCCATTCATGATAAAGCCCTGAAAATAGGTATAGGCAGACCTTTGCATTTGATGAGAGATATTTAGCACAACCCTACTACCAATATCATATTAAGTGAGGAAAAACTCAAAACTTTCTCTCTGAAATCGTGAACAAGACAAAGATGCCTATGATTACCTGTTGGATATATACTCAAATCATTAGCTAGAGCAATCAGGCAAGAGAAAGAAATAAAAGAGATATATGTAGGAAAAAAGCAACCAAATTGTCAGTTGCAGATATATGATCCTTTGCATAAAAGACCCAAAAAATTGCACCAAAAGGCTTCTAACATTAATAACCAAATCCATCAGTGTAGAGGATATGAAATCAACACCCCAAAACCAGTACACAAATCGTGGATTTGCCAAGCGAGAAATTAGGAAAACAGTACCAATCTCAATCACACTAAAAATAATTAAATATGTAGGAATTAACCTAACCAGAGATGTGAAGGACCTCTGCGATAAAAAAAATACTCTGTTTTTTTTTATTTTAAAAGTAAAAGAACAAAGTCATTAACAAACATACACACAGTAGCACAAGAACAGTACAAAAACCAAACTACAGATAAGGTGGCAGGGGATGAACAATGGTTGTTGTATTACACGTTGGTAGCTTCAAAGCGTATACTCAGGACAATACAAATAAACATACAAGATTGATCAACTAATTACCGATTGTTTCCCACATCAATATGACATGAGACAACAGTGCAACCATGTCAGCCATCCCGCACATACATACATACCTACTCAGCTATCCTCCTCTTCCTCTCCTCCTTCCCTTCATCCCGAGTGCTCTCTACCCTTGAGCCGTCTCCCTTCATACCTCCCAATCTATATTCTCACCTCCAGGTTCCTACACTAATGATACTGTACGCTGTTTGCACATGCACATCTGGTTTACCTCACTTATGAGTATGGTCTCTAATTGTGACCATTTGCCTATAAAAGCCCCTAGATTGTCTTTCTTTGCAGCTGAATAATATCCCATTGTGTAAAAATGCCACAGTTTTTTAATCCAGTCCTCTGTGGATGGACATTTGGGTTGTTTCCATGATTTAGCTATTAAAAATTGTGTTGCTATAAACATGGGTGCACATATATCACGGTGATATGACGTTTCCAGATCTTCTGGGAAAATACCCAGAAGGGGAATAGCTGGCTTGAGTGGGACCTCTAGACCTAGTTTGCCGAGAAATCTCCAAACCGATCTCCAGTGGTTTCACCAGTCTGCATTCCCACCAGCAGTGCAGCAGAGTTCCTATTTCTCCACAGCCTTGCCAGCATCTGTTATTGGATGATTTCTTGATGCTGGCCAATCTTACTGGGGTGAGATGAAATCTCAATGTTGTTTTTATTTGCATTTCTCAAATGACTAAAGATGTAGACATTTTCTCGTATATTTATTTGCCATTTGTATTCTTTATCTGAGAAATGTGTATTCATCTCAGATGCCCATTTCTGGATTGGGTCTTTAACTTTGGACGGGTTCATGTTTTTTAATTCTTTGTATGCTCTAGATAGGCTGTCCAAGGGACAGCCAGTTAGGATTTTTTTCTCAATCTGTGGGTTTTCTTTTTATTCTGCTGGTGATTTCTTTAGATGTGCAAAAACTTTTCAGTAAGATGAGGTCCCGGTTATTGATTCTTTGAAGTGTTTCCCTTGCAGTTTCATTTTTGTTCATGAACTCTCTGCCTACTCCTATGTCTTCAAGATTTTTAGCTACCTTCTCTTCCAATAGATTCAGTGTTTCTGTTTTAATATTGAGATCTGTGATCCATTTTGACTTGAGTTTGGTGCATGGTGATAGACTTGGGTCTATTTTCAGTCTTCGGCAAGAGGCAAGCCAATTTCTCCAGCACCATTTATTGAAGAGGCTATCTTTCTTCCAGTGAGCTTGTTTGGCCCCTTTGTCAAATATTAGGTGGCTGAGTATTTTTGTGGTTGTGGCTGAAAAATACAGTACTCTGAAAAAGAAAGGAAAGAAAACAGCAAACAGTGGGAAGATATCCCCTGTTAGAAAGAATTAATATTGTCAAAATGGTTATTCTCCCAAAACTGATACATTGATTTAATGCAATAGCAATACAAACACCAGTACATTCCTCACAGAACTAGTAGAGCTAGAAACTCCAGTGATTAAAAGCAGCCTGGCACAGGAACAAAAGCAGACATGTGAAATAATGTGACAAAGCAGAGAGGCAGAAACAACCCTAGGCACAGTCAGCTAGCTGATATTTGAAAAGGGGCCCAACACATTCTGAAAGAAAGATCACCTCCGTAGCCTTTTGGGAAAACTGGCCATCCACATGCAGAAGATGGAATCCATATCATTCACCAGGTACTAAACCAAAATCAAAATGTTTCAAATATTTAAATATTGAAAAAGAAGTACTTAATCTGCTAAGATAAAATAGCTAAAAATCTTAAAGACTTGGCATAGGCACAAGACTTTCTGAACACAATGTTGGGTGCACAGGCACTAGTACCAAGAATCAGCAAATCAGATCATATCAAATTTAAAAGCTTCTGCACAGCAAAGGACACAATGAACATAATGAAGAGATAGCCTAAAGAGTAGGAAAAAAATTTTTTCCATGCTACATTTCAGTCAGAGGACTAATATCTATGATATATACATAACTAAAAAAAAAAACTACTCACAGGGAAAGATCAATTGGGATGAGGGAAAGGAGAGAAAAGAAAGAAGGAATGAAAAAATGTGTATGTATATACACAAGATAGCTGGGACGATTGTACTGCTGATTTCTACTGGTCTATTCAGAGGAACAGTTAATGCTTAATTTTTTTGTTCTTTTTAATTTTTTGACCAATTTTGCATGCTTATATCTGGAAATCTGAACAACTAAATTGAAGACAACAATATGCAACATAACAACCATTGTTGAACTCCTATCATCTTGCTTAATGAAATTCTGTATCATTGCTAAAGTTTATTATTATTTTATATTCTCTTTAAAAAATAAAATTGTAAAAAAGTTAGACCCCTCAAAATAAAAGACCCAATCAAGAAAGGGGAAATTGAAATAAATACACACTTCTTAGAAAAAGTACCAATGACCAATAAATAAAT
The DNA here is from genome assembly GCA_004027595.1 of Dinomys branickii. NCBI lineage: Eukaryota > Metazoa > Chordata > Mammalia > Rodentia > Dinomyidae > Dinomys > Dinomys branickii. The sequence continues at coordinate 160,749 of PVLD010002458.1, read as the reverse complement.
TTTTAAAAATTCACCCTCTCTTGCCATCAGAAAAATGCAAATGGAAGCAACACAAATTTCATCTTACTTCAGAAAGAGTGGTTATCACAAAGAAATAAGATAGTCTCTCACTGGAGAGACTACAGGGCGAAATGAACCTGTCTGCATTGTTAGTGAAATGTAAACTAGTACAACCACTAGGGAAGTAAGTACGGAGATGCCTCCAAATTTAAAAATAGAAATTCGGTTTGCCCCAGCTGTACCTCTTCAACAAAATGAATAATGAAAAATTGCAGAATGATCCAGTTATGCTATGAGTCATGCAGTGTACCTTTCTACAAGCCAATTTATAAGTAGGCTAAGAAAAATGTGATTAAGCACATTAATTCCAGTTAGTTGGAGCACAGTGGAACTTAAGATGAATCAGATCCATTCCCACAACTGAAGAGACAGCAACTCCTCTTCTGACAGGGTTATTAAAGTAGGTATGGTATTGTTATATTAGACAAGACTTTTCCACTACAGGCCAGATACCATCCTAGATGCTTCATTAGAAAACATTCTCCTTTAATATGCTTAAAAATGCCATAATAAATAAAATGCCTTTTAAAGTAAAAAAACAAAATGCCATAATATAAGAACTATTATACTTCTTTTTGAGGCTTAGGAGCCTAAATCTTTGAATAGTTAAATAATCTCTACAAGGATATATTGTTGCTCTGTTGTAGACCTAGAATTTGAACCAGGTCATTTTGACTTCCAGTTATTGAAATAGTAAATTTGCAGGACATGAAAACTAACATTCATAGATGATTTTGATCTCAAAACCTGTTAAAAGAAATAAAGACACAGAAGAAAACAATTAAAGAATGAAAATGTGCAATAAATCTGAGAAAAAAATGACCACTTTAAATAAAATGTCCAATAGTGCCAGCAATAAAGTTATTATTTCAGTTTCCTAGAGTTTTTATAATGTCTTCTCCATCCATGGCTAAGTTTACTTTTTAGTTACTGAAAATGAAAGAGGCAAGATAGTGTGACACTTTCAGACAGACCAAAGTATAGTACGAAAGGAGATAAACTGAAGCATTTATTTCAGCTAAGTGAACCTAACCACTCACCAGTCCAATGACTTAAATTTACAATAGCCAAAAATTTGCACATTTTTTTGCTAAATTTTATAAGATAATATAATAGAAGATACAAACATGACAATTGTATCAAAATCATTCAATACAGTAATCAACCTGCTGAAATGACCGCTGCCTGAGTTGAACTCAGGGTAAATTGTTACACTTCACATTTTTCATATCTTTGTTCCAAAACGTACGTGTTTTCAGCCATTCCCACAGAATACTGAACACATAGAAAACGTGCCTTTAAAGATGTGTCACAGGAGTTGGCATCAAACGGGGCAAAGCCATGGTTCCTGGGGTGAAACTTGCAGGGTACAAACACACCCTTTTTCCTGCTGAAAGTGAGATCCTTAGCGTTGGTAAGTTACTGTCTTCATCAGTGAGACACAGTCCCTGAACCCTGCAACTTAAAGGAGAGGTTCAGTTTGGTTCACAGCTTCAGAAATCTCAGTCCTTGCATGGCTTGCTAGCTGCAAGCCAACTATGGCATGGCAGGATGGCCTCCCACACAGGAAAACTGCTCAGGTTGTAGTGTCCAGGAGGCAGAGAGAAAGGGGAGAAGCCAGGGAGGATACACCCTGGTATATCACACTCCTAATGACCTGCCTCTAACAGGACTTTGGGGGCCATTCCATACACAAACTATGATATTCCACCCATGACCACAAAAAAAACTCGTGCACATCCCTTTATGAAAAATGCACTTACTTCATCTCTGAGTTATGAAATGCTCAATAGTTTCTAAATTGTTGAGAAAGCATACTCTTAGCTATGAGATCCTATAAAAATCAAAAAGAAAGTTAAACACTATCAAAATACAACAGCACAAGATAAACATTCCCATTTTACGGGGGGGGGAGGTGGATAGGATTGGAAAAATTAGTACAGAGGAAGACTGAAACCCCACAGGGTAATGATAAATTCATAGTTTCATGTCTGATGAGTTGTGATGAGATTGGAACTCCAAAGGTCTTAGGCAGCCCACCCCTGTAACATTGCCAGTTGTCTTCTGTCTTGGGATGACATTGCTCACTGCCTACGACCTTCCTCAGATATTCCACTTTCTTGACTTTTCCAACTTCCTGGGATCTCTTGAACATTTTTCTTGCTTCATTCTCACAGCTTCACACAATGCCCTTGTCGCCTGATAGCTGACTGGAAGCCTCCCTGATCCCACAACTCTCACATTCTATGTGCTTCTAAAACCAGCACCACATGGATGACACCAAGATCTGCTGAGTCATTCTATCTACTATGTTGAAGCAAGTTCTATCTCAGAAATAAATATTATGGTTCTATTAATTATTATACTAATACCTGGGCCTTTAAGTTCATAATTCCAGGAAAGGATTATGTTTAAGCACCTGAAGGTAACTTCTTATCCTCAGAAATGAAAACTGGAAAGAGATTTGAGATAACAAAGCTGACAGGAAAGAGCATAGAAAGAACAACAGCCTTACTGAAAATAGAAGGCATTAGAAAAATGAGGAAAAATTGATCAGTACATCTGAAGACCCTTGGTTAACTGAAGGTATCTAAGTCAATAGGTAAATATATAATTGGGAAAGCAATGAAGAGGATAAAGCTGAAGTTAATTTTCAAGTCATAAGTAGATAGAGTAAAAGTAAAAATTGCACAAAATTTAAACAAAGAATATATTTGAGACTCCTGTCAGAGGGACAGAATGAACTCAAGTTGGCAGAAGCAAAAGGTAAGGACATTGTGAAGTGCCAGGGCAGACTAATAGAAAAACACTTGGCAGAGCCAAGTCTGATCAATAGAATATGTCAAGTACATTAAGTTATCCTGGGGTTTGCAAGGCTTTTCTTGGTGACTAGATCATCTGTCTAACCATTCATGATTGCAAATTGGTGTGGATGGAAGTTAGATATCTGCCCTGCTACAAAGGCTGGGACTGTTTTCTTTGATATTAACTTTTCAAAGAGTAATTCTCACCTTCTGCAGAAAGATGGTTTCTGGGTTGTACAACTGGCAAAAGCTGTGAGACAATTTACAAACATTCCAGTGAGGCAGGGAAAGAATTTACATTTGTAAATGTTCACAATAAATTCCATTAGAAAAAGGAGATCCGGACTCTAGAGTAGAGAAAAAAAACCAGCCCAGAGCTTAGTGTAACTAAGGGAAAGGTAAAATCCTTTTGGTCAGTTTCTAGTAAATGATCAAGTGGAAAAGGCACACAATTAAGACTCCAGTGGCTTTTTCAGAGAAGCTGTGTATATCCTGGGACTTCGGGTCCATAACATCCCCCTCAGTCAACAAATATTTATTGTGAAACTAAAAGCACAGTAGCTGAATCAAGGATATCATATACAAGATACTGAGAGTAAATGCCCAGCAAGGAGGTTCTCAGAAGCTACTGGGAGTCGTGTAAGTAAACAGACAATTAGAAAAAAAAATGTAAGAGTGATACATCTGCAGTATGGTGGGAGGAAAGACAGTAGTATGCAACTCCATCTGGGAAATTGGAGAAAGTAAAAGATGTGGAGAGGATGAAAACCTGCACCTAAAGGATAATGTAACAGGAAGACGGGGCCAAGATGTGTGGACCACACTGTAGCAAAATGGCAGGAGGAGGCAGCATGTGAGTTTATGGAAAAGCAAAATTTTTGGTGGGGGGGGAGAGAATATAGAGAAACATGAGGCAGTGATAGGAAATTTGGTTTCTCTACGCTCTGGTAAGAAACGCAGTCTTCCACTGATAGGTATGGGGGACACTGTGATGTTCAGATAAGAAACATCCCACGGGCAAAGTGAGTGATGGGCTTCAGGAGAATGCAGAAAAGCAAAGCTCAGAAGAAAGCATGCAGAGGGCTGAGAGACAGAACTGATTCAAGGTTTACAACATCTGACTCACCACCTGGATAAGAACGGAGATTAGAAATGGCTTTGAAATTTTCCATGTAAGACGAGGGATGCTGGCTTCTCTTCAAAAAGGGAGGAGAGTAATAAGTGTCAGTTCAAGGATCTTCTACTTCTGCAAGAGTGATTCTGTGTCTGTGCGCCTTATAGTGCTATGGGCTTACTATCGATGGTGATATGCAAATGCTGGTCTAGAAAGGTCCATGCAAATATAAGACTCCTTTTCTCGTCTCTATTTAAAACTTTTATTAGTTAATAAACCATTATGTAAAGTTTCTTATTATGTCAATATGACTTCTAAAGTAATTTCTGAAGAGCACAAAAGAGATCACAGTTCAATCATTCTCAGGGTTACAGGAGAGTTAGTACATATCCGGTAAGAGAAATCTGATTTCTAACTCAACAATGATCAGGACTTTCTACATGCGTGCCTTCTTACCTTGGCTCAGTATCTGGTTCTGGTTTCTGATGCCTTTCTGCCATTCCGGTTCTGTTATGAGTGAGTATCGACCGTCAGTGGAGAAGCTTTACAGTGAATCACAGAACACTACAGTCACTACTAAAATCAGCCATAAGAGCTTCACACTTCTATTAGAAAGAAATCAGAATAATTAAAGAGACTTTAAAGAAATAGTGCTAAACAACACATATATGCTTTGGACTAAAATACGATTAATTATATGTTTAGTGTATTTCTTTTGCAATCTTGAAAATAAATCCCTGATTATTCATGGTTTATTTTTATATTTTCTTTAAGTTCTAGCAAAACTAACGCAATAAGCTTTCGGTATATACTTTAACCAAAAAATAAAAGTCTACCTTCACATTTCAATTCTCATTTTGCTTTAATTCCATGCAGATATTCATGAATTTTTAGTGTAATTACTTCAAACAGATGTTCAAGTCTCTTACTGTGACGTAAGAGACAGTAAAATGGAAAAGAATAATTTGGAAAAGCTGGTGCAAAGCTTGGTAGTTTTCATAAAGATAGACCAGACAAGGGAAAACTGTAGGGTTGATTTAAAGGTGCAAGATCATGTTTAAGTGTATAAAAATGATAAATTATGACAATATATCATTAATGTATAGTTTATAATGAAAGAGAAATTAAATAGGCAAACACCAACTTAAACATTTAAGTCTCATTTTGAGTTCATAAATATACCCAATAATTTTCCTTTTATATCTCAGTTTCCTGCACAGGATATCACAAACTAGTGTAAAGCTGGTGTTTCAATTAATGCTTCTAAGTAAGGCATAAATTTTAAGACAGTGATTATAGACAATGATTCATTCATTTAGCTCTGTGTTACATATTTCATGCAAAGTATACTTTTTCGGAGTTTTTGTTAAAACGCTTAGAGTTTAATGGATAAAACAATAAACTAAATGTAAACTGATCCTTTGGAATTACTTATGTAATTATGTACTTACATGCCAAAAAAGATAGTGTATTCACATACAGAGGTTCCCATAAGGAGAATTCTAGATGTTTATGATGTCATGATCGGACCACAACTAAGAAACTGCCTTTGGAGAGACTAGAGAAGAAAAGCAAGTTGTTCTGATTTTTTATCATGAATGTTATAATCACATGTGTGTGCCCAGATTAATGGAATAAACACTGATACAATCAATACGTAAAATGATCCTATCCTAGCACATCTAGTGGTTGGATATGTCCTAACTATACATACTCAGTGGTTACTTTAAAAAATGAAATTTTCAAAGTGCTCAATAGCAAAATTTCCATTTCTCAATATGAAAAGTTGTGAACTACCCCAATCTTTGGATATGGATATGTTTTATATATCAGTCTCATGCAAAACAGCGCCTACTGGATGAAAACTGTTAATCTAGAAGAAACTAGTTTGAAGATGGTGAAGGAAGGATATTCCTACTCCTCTTATGGCCTTATTTCCAAATTCATTTCTTGTATTAAAGGTAAGATGAGGGGCTGGGAATGTAGCTCAGTGGCACGAGTGCCTGTCTAGCAAGTGCAAGGTCCTGAGTTTGACTTCTGATACCCAAAAAAAAGTTTGTTTTAAAAGATAAAATGAGAGTAAATGCCTCACAAAGTGTCTGGAGATGAAAAGTTAGGAGTGTACCTATGATAGCCATTGTTCCAACATGTCCTACATGTATGCAGATATGTTTGTACACATGTATGTATATATTTGTCTAGTGTTTTCTGGGTTATTTGTTCCTGGAGTGTTGGAAATTTAGTTTACAAACAGCATACTTCGTATGAGTTCCAATTCTAAGTTGCCTAAAACATTCATTGAAACCGTCAAAAACTTTGAATGACTGTTGTTTGCTCGCAGACCTATTGCTGTTTGCTTGTTTTTCTAAGCTAAAACATAAAACCTCAGACCTTTCTCTTTGTACCTGAGGCAGTGCATGTGTGACTGTCACCATGCATCACTTTCTTTTGAACCGGTTGGACAGTGCTCATTTCTTGACTTTTCTATGGACATAGGGTCATCCTTTTAACGGTCTTTGCATTGTAATTATTTCCTGCCATCAGACTGATTAAAAAGTAGATGGCATGGTTTCTCTTATATGAGAAACCCAAGATATAAATGAAAAGCCAGATAAGAGGACGTAGAGAGATAGATCTTTCTCAAAGGTAGGGGGGATCAGGAGCTGAAGAATGCGAGAGGGGAAGGATAGGGGATGAAAAAAGAAGTTAAGATGTGTTCTGCACATGTACCAAGTCCTCACAAAGACCACAAAGATTATGTGTAGCAAACTAGTACCCAAAAAAGCCAGGGGATCAACAGATGGGTGAAGCGGGCAGAGAGGTAGGGAATGGATATGAAAACGGGCATTAAAATACATACTGCACATGTACCAATTACCCACAAAAAATGTAAACATTATGTCCCACGAGCATCTACTACTAAAAACCCAGCCACAGAAACAAAGATACTTATGCATAGTGGCCAAAACTTTTTTTTGAAAAGTAGACTGGAGAATTCCTTTAGTCAAACTTCTGTTCTTTGAGATAAGTAATTTAAACTTATTGAGTCTCTATTTTCTTTAAAATAAAGGAAAAAATAGACCCTGAGACTGGGGTTGTAGCTCAGTGGTAAAGTGTGTGCTTAGGAAGCCCGGGACTCCAGCTTCAATCTTCAGCACCAGAAAATGAATGAATGAATGAATGAATGGTAATAATTTCAGAATGTTATTGCGAGAGCTCACTGAACTGACACGTACAAAATTTATAGTATAGAGCCTGACAAAAGATGGGTGTTCAGTAACTAGTCATTGATGGAGTGTTCTCAGCATTATGTATACTGTATTCTGTTGCAGGGGAACACCCTGCAGAGAAGTGAAATCCAATGACAGCGTTTTACACAGCTGACTTTCAGGAGGCCATTTGCTTCTCACTTAACCATGAACAGCAAATGCAAAAGAAAAAAAAAGCATAGAATAATATAGCTTAAATTTTTATATGCAGGGCTGGGGATATAGCTCAGTGGAATAAGCGCTTGCCTAGCAAGCGCAGGGTCCTGAGTTTGATCCCCAGTACCGCATACAAATCTCCTGTTTTAAATGCAAATTACAATTCCATGGGTGAGATCTAAGAGGCTGCATTCCCTCTTCGCAAAGCCAAGTGACCTTTATGCTGCCCACGCAGAGTGTACTTAGCCAAGTCCTAGTGTACGTGAATGTATGACAGTATAAGGAATACAGTACCTGTCTCAAAATATAATACTTGTTCCTATATCTAAAGAATCATTCTGCTTCTGACATAACAGCTTAAAATCTATGCATTCATTTATTCATTCAACAACCAAAAAAAATTAGTACCCAGTATGTGTCAGGCACTGTTCTAGGTTCTAAGTATAAAGTAATGAGACAATCAAGGGTTGTACCTTCATTTCATCTAATGATAGACCAAGGCAATAAATGCATAAACAATTTATCATAATAGGTTCCATGGTAATTCAAACTCTCATCCAAATAAATCCATTTTTATGAGCATGTGCAAAGCCTACAAAGTCTTCTCTAGGTAGGAGAAAGTTGAACTAAAACTGAAATGTTGAGAATCAGCCTGCTGTGTGAAGATCTAAACATTCACACAAAATGAAGAGGAAGTACAAAATCCTAGAGGCAACAATGAGCTTTTCTTGGAGAGAAAGCTATTGTGACTAGAATTTAACGCTTTAATGTGAATATAAGATATTGCTGGACAGGAGATCAAAGAAACTGAGAGATAAGTTCACACTTTGCGAAGTGGAAGAAAGTGCAGAAACCACGCCCAAGTCATCAGGAAATCTCCGCAGGTGGTTCTGAGATGGTCTGAACACCCCCACAGAGGATTGGAGAATGTTGTCTTGGTGAAGGAGTGAGCCTACAGGAAAATACACCCATCTGCACAGAGCAGGGTGACTGGATAGTGCTACAGTGAAGCATGGGACACAAGTCAGAAAAAAAAACGAGACTAATTTCAAAGGCAAGAAGGGTCAAACTTGCACATACATTTGTTTTACCCTACAACAAACAGAAATACATCGCTCGTGACATGCAGGCTAATCTAATAGTAGACTTGTTGCAGACTTGATGACTGTAGAATTAATTACATTATTTTTCCTGAGTAGAAATGAGGATTGGGTAACTTTCAAAGAAAACATAAAACCTTAACTGTTTTTCACTGTCGACTGCAGCCCCAAACTTTCCTGACTTTCCGCAGAATATTGTAGAGAAAAATGAAAGAGAGCAAGTGGCACAGTAAAAAAAAAAAACCAGTGAAGGAAGGAAGAGATGTGCAGGCCACTCACTTTGCATTAATGAAAAGCTGAGTTAAAAATGAGTCACTATTATTATACAAATTATAAAATATTAGGGCTGGGGATATAGCTCTGGAATAAGCTCTTGCCTAGCAAGCGCAGGGTCCTGAGTTTGATCCCCAGTACCGCAAAAAAAAATACCGCAAATTATAAAATATTAAATGGCAGATATAATGATGGTTTTTTTGTATTCTCCTTACCTGTTTATGTATCTACCTGTCACTGTTTTATTGGGATATACGCCAAACACCAAGGGGAGAATTTAAGAGATCAGAGTAACTAAGAAAACAACGTTATGCTCTTTTATGGCAGTGGGGGAACCAGGGATCAAACTCGAGCCCTTACACTTGTCGGGCAAGCACTTTGCCACTGAGCTATGTCCCCAACCCAGGATGTTATACTCTTGACTTGATTTTAATTTTAATGAGCTTTTCTTTCTTTACTGTTGAGGAAGTCGAATGATTTAAGGCCTTAATAGTGGCTATCAACGTGTAAGTGCATTTCAATTGACTTACGATTTTGGTTTGATGATGGAAGGCCCTGCAAGCTGGTAGCTATTAACAGGTTAGAGCATTTCCAATTGACTTCTGACTTTCTGTCTTCACATATGTGAATAGAGAGGTGTATATCAAAATGCTGCTTTAACGCTTCACCAGTGGGAAACAGCTAGGAGTTGTCTGTTAGTTGCGAAGGATAGCACTGTAACTCTTTCTTACCATACCTCCTGCCAGGCTCATAACTGTAATCTGCTCATTCAGAATTACAGTTATATTCTGTGGCAAAACAGCAAGATAATTTTTGCTTGTTTATAGTGTGATTCTGTTCCATTTACCTCATTAGCGCTCTGCTGTAACCATTAAGCCGGTTAACCAATGAAGTTCAGACTTCTTATCAGGGTTTTACTCCTCTGTTCATCTATGTGTAGCTCTTTGGGTTACCTTCTGCATTTCTTAACAGCAACGTTTTCTTTCTTCAGAGACCTTCTGTGTATCTCATTTCGTTCTTTTGACAAACACTAAATGAATGTCCAAGTTTTGTCAATTTCCAGAGCTTTAGGGCAAAGAGAGAGCGATCAAAATGAGGTTACTGAGTTCTTCTAAATTTAAGAAATCAGACTTTGTCGTGAGGAGCTGCAGGACACTGCCGATGATTCTCGGGCAGTGGAGTGACATCATCTTTCTTCTATCCATGACTGACCTTCTCTTCTTGGCTCCCTCTCCCGATTTCACCACCTTAAGCAGCGGCTCTTCAATGCCATCCTATCCTGTACATTCCCAGCTATATCCAATTACAAAACCTAAAGTTTAGTGAAGGAGAAAGGTGGCTAATTGTACAAAAATGCCTTCTATGGGAGACACAAGAGTACAGAGTTAATTCATGAAAGCCTGATACATGCTATGAATGGGGTCATTATTTATTTGTCAATCATGGCTCATCATCAATAAAGAAATAAAGAGCAGGACACATTTCATTAATGCAACTCAATAGGTATAAAAGATATTTCACTGACCAGTATTTCCAGTATAAAAATGCTGTCTGTAATATGCTTGACCTACACATGTATGGTTCTAATAATAAAAGAAGGCTCTTTCATTTAGAAACATGGCACACACCCGTGTGCATGTCAGTGTTTGTTCCTGCTGTGCTTCTAGCATTTGACTATAGTAAGGCAATCCTTTTGCCTTTGTTTTTAGTTTAAAAACAAAGTTTAACTGAAAACAAAGGCGAAGTAAGCTGATTCACCTGCGTTCCGACGTGGTATCAGTGGCTCACTTTACATACGTGAGACACTACTGGTGATCATGTTTCTTCCAGGAGAGGAGGTGGAGAGACAGCTGTGCAGGGATGCCATCCTGCCCATTCCTGTGGCCTGTGATGTTCCGTGCCCGAAGGACTGTGTGCTCACTGCCTGGTCGCCCTGGTCCTCCTGCTCTCACACGTGCTCAGGAAAAACTACAGAAGGGAAGCAGACACGAGCGCGGTCCATCCTGGCCTACTCGGGTGAAGGTAAGCCCACCAGCTTCAGAAAGGACTTAGGTTCCTTGAGAAAGTTGAACAGTACATTTACTCTGTGTAGCCCAGCAAAGGGGGTAATCTATAAAAATTAACGAACAGAAACCTGGGAATTTCAGAATGCTTAATAGATTGATTCAGCATAATATATTGATGTAACATATGGACATGCTATGATTCCATTTCTCAAAATGTAGTCTTGAAAATGGGTCATTACTAAAAGGGGAAAGACTTTGAAAAATTAACTCATGTTACTTTTTATACTCTAGTAACTTAACTTCTTTCTATTCCAAAGTGTTAAATTTGTGCAAAAGTCGAAAAATGATTCCTTGAATGCCACATTTCAGTTTTTGTCTATTTCAGTAGTTTTATCCTTTGAAACTTCCTTCTTCCATCTCAAAACAGTCATCATATATGTCCAATAAGAAAGTTCACTTTCGATCAACACCAGCATGACTGTTGCTTGATCGAAAACTGCATGCATTTTCTCCCTTTCGGGTTTGGCCTCTGAGTGATTTGCTGATATCATGTCATTCTTACTTGTGTCTTTCTGGAAAACAAAACCAGAGTAAGGAAAACATACAAGTAAACCAAATTCTTTCACATTAAGGGGTGTTCTTTCTCAAGAGGATAGGTGTACCACTTAAATATCATGAAGTCACCTTTGCCTTTATACATATTTAGACTTTATAAGGAGTGATCTCTAGATGTAGTAAACATGCATTTCTGCGTAATTCCAGCAAATAATCAATTTTGAGGGAACTTTGTATGGCCAGTAACTTTTCTATTTTTCTATTTATGAAGTGTTTTAGTAATACTTACCGGATAGTATTCTTTTTAATCAAACTTTCTTTGTTTGTAATAACCTTGGAGATATATTAATACCTTAGCATTAACATACAGTATTTACAATAACACGAGAGGAAATTTTTATATATAAAAATCAGCACATGAACCAGGGATGGGGGTGCACGCCTGTAATCCCAGCATTTGGGAGGCTGAGGCAAGAGGACCATTGTGAGTTTGAGGCCAGCCTGGACTCCACAGTGAGTTCAAGGGCAGTCTGAACTACATAGTGAGACCCCGTGTCCAAAAAACAAAGAAACAAAAAACCGGCATATGAGAAAGTACAGAATTTTCTTTTTAGAGTCTGAAATGTTTTCTGTTACCTTAATGTAAACTTAACTCTTTGCTACAAATAGTATCATCTATTGAAATGTATAAACTTTCAGAGAGACAATTGTTTCTTCTGCTGTCAAACAATAACTCTAACCTCATATAGATTATGTTCAGACTTCAAACTCTATCAGCTCTGATTATATCTTGGGCTTCATTAAAATCAGATCTGTGGTCATGCTGCTTTCCATAAATCTATTATACTCTGCAGACACTTGCTGTGTGACTTGTAATGAGTGACTTTTCACCCCAAGTCACATGGCAGGGATTTTGCTATGCTTGCAAAAAACTCACCAGTTCATTATTTCTTCAGACAAGACGCTTCACACTGAAAGGTCATGAAATCTTTTAAAGGCAGAAATTTATGATTGCTGTGCGTTATGTGTCATCCACTTAACTTGAAAGAGTGTGCCCTTCAATAATTTTTAATTAAGTCTAACATCATAAGCAAATTGTTCTGAAAATTATAGCTATTTATATAATAATTCATGAGGGCATGAAATCAAAACCTACCTTTAAACAGAAAAGACATGGGAAGCTATCAATAAGGAATGTGTTGCTATTTGTCTATGTTATTAACACACATAAAAACTTATATAATCATCTGAATATTTAGTGAATAATATCTCTTTCAAAATATATTTAATACCTATAACTTGCTGAATAATGAAATACATCTTCTTTGCTTAAAATAAGTCTTCTATAACTATGTTCTATTTTTTAAAATGATTTAAGAAGTACATGTGCAAGAAATTTTAAAATGTTACTGTGACATTAGAGAATATTTCATTCTTTACAAAAGAATGTCCTTCTGTTATTTCTCAAAAGTTAATGTTTGTATGTGTTTTAATTGTTTTCTATAGATCATAAAATTACCATGGTGACTTTAAAGGAAAATACCATAGTGCCACAGTAGGAAAGTCACAGTGGAGTATGTAGACATGAAATTATACCAATTTCTGGTGAAATAATTTATAGGATAAATCCATGGGCAACTGGTCAGAAAAACATCATTAAACTTACAGTAAAGATTAAATAATTGTATGTAATTAGTACTAGAAGACTAAGTTGTGTGGCCACAACAGATAGCTCAGGGGTTCACAAGTTTAAAAGGGTAAAAATTTCGTTCTTCTTCAAGGGAATTTAGCTACAGGTTTGCCCACTGAAGGGCAGCCTGTGTTCTAGGAAATGTCACTGTGTCTTACCACCATACGAAAACCCACATCGGCAAGCCCTATGCCAAAGGAAGAAGGTGCTCACAGAATCTATGATTAAGCAGCAGCAGTTAAATTCTTCACCTAGAAGTGATTTTTGTGATTGTTCACATTTTTTGCTATGCTGAAACATCATAACCATGCTTAACTTCAAGGGAGATGCAAAGAATACAATCTTGCTTGTGCTAGACAAAAAAGAATACTGGTTACTGGTTTTATCCTAATTGGTTCAATCTTCTTATGTATGCGTGACGTGTGTGTGTATATATATATATATGCATATGTGTATACTATTGAGTGTGTTCATGTGCAGAAGAATGCCTTGATTATAAGAAATAAACTAATATACTTAAACTAATATATTTAAGGTACTGGGTACCATTTCATCAACTTCTTTTATTTTAAAGAGAAAAAAGTAACAATGAAGACGAAAACAATAAAAATGATACAGTATTTTGAAACAAGGTGATAGGAATTAACAATGATTGTTGTGTTGCATATTGTTGTCATCAACTTCCAAATGGTTCAGGAAAAAAAATCATTGACATTATATTCTTAATTTTAGTATAATTCTGAGGTTTGTTCACAACTAAAATAAACAAAAGTAATAATAGAGTCAAAACCATTTCTTACATCATTGCTTTCCAAACAGTTGAATAAACTATGTATTCTAGTATGAGCAGTACACAAAAATAGTTACAGTATGATTCTTACTGAAGAAACTAAATCACAAGTGGTAGCCGCTAGAGGTAGTTAATATACTGGAAAAGGTAAGAGTAATTCTTTTCACATTAAAACAAAAGTATTTGTGTTGGTGTGTATTGTGTGTGTGTGTGTGTGTGTGTGTGTGTGTGTGTGTGTGTATCTTCTGACTTCTGATTAAATAACATAGATAATTTACTTTTTCAACGTAACTCTTTATATTATATAGACTGAACTGTAGGATTTTTTCCAAAAGCTGCTTTTTTTTTTTTTGAGACAGGGTCTCACTATGCAGTTCAGGCTGGCCATGAGCTCACTTTGTAGCCCAGGCTGGGCTCAAACTTGGAATGATCCCTCTGCCTCAGCCTCCTGAGTGCTGGGGTTACAGGCATGTGCCACCATGCCCAGCATAAAATTTTAGGATGGTGTTTTTTTTTTTTCTTTTTTTTTGGTACCAGGAATCAAACTCAGAACCTTGCACTTGCCAGGAAGGCGTTTGTGCCACTCAGCTATATCCCTGGTTACTCTAAAGTTACGATGGGAAATTCTAAAAAAAACTAATCTTTTTTTGTTTTTTTATTTTAAAGAGAAAAAAACAATAAAACCAATGAAAGTTGTCTTTTATTAATTGAACCTGGCCTATATTTAGTGTAGATAGTACTATGTTGCAGCTAAACAAATAATTAAAATTCATGTTAGATTTTTAGGCTGGTTATTTTTCTGAACCCCTGTGCGGATCTTCAAAAAACATCATTTGAAAATGAAAAAATGACTTTCAAAACATTTTTCACTGAGCGTAATGAACTGTTACTTCTCACTCAGTAGTTAGTTATCCTTATAGAACAAAGAATGACAAAGTATTTACTTTTGCAAAGTTCAGGATGACCTGATCTGATTTCATCAAATACCAGGGTGCCTTTACAACTCTTATATATGCTGATAATTGATGCAGATTGAAATAGAATTATGCCACAGTTTTCTCAAATAATTGGTGGTGTTCAGAAATCACATTTTACAAGGCAAAGCATGGAGGGAAATAATATTTCTATTTAACTTGTTCAATTTTTACAGTTAATCTGAATCCTAAAAAAAACAGGGAACATCAATATTTCTCAGAGAAATGTCAAGACCCTTATATATGAATGCATAATATGAACACAGACACGCATTATTTTAGTTTCTAAGTAAATCCTAGCACTTCCCCATCCTTCCACTGCTGACTCTGAAAAGGAAATTGTGCTTCAGTCTGTCCCTAAGGACCTCCACGCAAGGTTTACTTGTGTCCGCGATGGGAGGCCTTCTACCCCTTTCCACAAGGAGAGGGAGAGGAAGGGTTTGTCGCACAGCAGCACAGCGCACTCTCCTGGGCAGCAAGATGATGCTCTGTATCAATCGGTTCTCCCCAAGCATGCACTTTTCATCACGCTTGCCACCCAGCAGTGGTCTGCTATCCAAAGGAGTTAGTCTGCAAGAGCAGATCAATCTAGAAGTGCTGCCCACGCTCTCCGTAGCGCGGGCCTCGGTCCCTCGTTCTTGTCAGTTTCTCTCCCCCTGAACCCTGCTCTGCACCAATAATTAGCTGCCCATCCGTGCTCACTGTCGCCCTCACCCCTGTGTGCAGGCCTTTGCTTTTATTTACTTTTTCCTCCTCTTAGATAAACTTCTCTGCTTTCTCAGAACTCTGCTTTTTAAGATTTTACCCCCTCCAAACTCATCTCAATGTCTTCGTCTACCTGAGACATTTTTCAGTCTCCAAAACATAATAGAATCTTATTCCTCTGAATCCTAGTTATGCTAAATACCTCTCCTAACATAATTACTATCTTTCACATAGCTGAATACTCAGTTTTATGCTGGTCTATCATGCCTACCACTCTTTCCTATGCACATAGGATCTTGAAAGTAGGCAGGGACTATTTCCAAGCCATGGTCTCCCTTGAAGTATCCTGCATGAATTCCACACTCAGTACAAATGTATAATTGTTTTGAAGAGAAGTCTCTGTTTATCAGATGAGTTGTAAGAACATAAATGCTAGAACAAAAAGCACCACAGCTGTGACTGAATGCAATCAGTCTAAAAGCTTTCATTCCTAAGAAAGCTTTTAGGAACTCGTGGGGAGCGAAAAAGTCACTTTTTTATTTCTAAGAGATGAGTTTCACATTAATAGTTGATATTTTTACACGAACATTAAGGTTTGTTTATATAGCAGAATTTCATCCAGGTCTCACACATTCCTTTCTTATGAGGAAATATTTTAAAAATCTTAAGTAATGATAACAGCGTGAAGAATATATTTTTATACATAAGAAGATTTTTAGAAATATACTTATTACTAATTTTGCGTAAGTCTCATTTTATAACTTCTCCAGTACTCTGAAAATATTCTCAGATGTGTGGAATTTGATCATCCCATAAATAATAGATAATAGCCCATACTATATTTATCAAATTTTTCTACCAAGATATTCCCCAAACAACAGGATGATGCCTCAGTGACTGATTACTCCAAAGCAGACTTCCAAAACTGCCATATTGTTGTTCTAATTAAGACCACGTTGGGACTTATCTGCGCAATAATCCTGACATCAGGTATGAACTGCTGATGTAGCTTTACTGTGGTTTGGGGCCAGAAAATAAATAGCCTTTATGTCTATAAACTTAACAGCTATCTTGCAGTTCCCAGACACACTATGCTGATGTTGTAAAAGGTTATTTTTTAATCATTTTTTTCAAAGCCAATCAGTCAGTTCCAATGTCAAAAATAATTCAGATCCTTAAAAATAACATTTTAAATAGCATGCTTGTATTCACAGTGAAAATGGTATAAGAAGTATGCTTGTATATCAGCAACTTTAGGATTATATATAATTTAGAAAGTAATTATATATGTAGGTATAAAAGCTGTAATTAACGTGTTTAAGAGTTAAGATCGAATAAACCCAGTGCCTCGGGGAATGTGCCATAGGAATGCTCGCTTTATTCTCCTCAATTCAATTAGTTTATCTTAAGATTCAGTTCTATTCAAATCCTGAACTTCTTGTCAGGGGCAGCCAGGGTCACTGAGCTGAGTAATGGAAGATAGGTCATGAATTGTGACAGAGATTTTCACCTTCATGAAGGAGGGAACGTTAAAGAAATGCTGCTTAATGCAGGCTATTCTGATGTTGAGACCATGTTCAGCACCGCATAAAGGATCCTAAACTGCTATTAAGTTCTCACATAAACCACCTACTGATTTATTTGCTGAACAGAGAGAAGTCCTTAAGTATAAAAGAAGTAATACTGGGTTGTGGCCACTGGGATCATATGAAGCAGCGAATTCCTCCCAGTTCTACCTTTAGCAATGTAAACCTTTATACTCTCATAATTGGCATCAGAAATACCACAGTGGTATGAAGCTGAGTTCCCCAGGGTTGTCTCACCATATAGATGGTTTGGGTTTAGTCAGTTAATAGTTTTTAATTCATAAGACAGCTGTGAACACAAAATGAGCCCCCACCTATGAAGCACTTACGGCAGGGCTAGCACATAAAAAGGGGTTTTACACCGCAGTCTGCGGATGAAAGGATGTATGAGTCTTACCCTTGTGTAGCTGGAATTAATACACTTACACTTAAGGATTTTAAAACCACAGTGGCTGTGGAACCCTCGTGACAGTTGTCACTGCTTAGCCATTGCAGTGAAGTTCTGCGCTTCACTGTTATTCAGGTGGAAATGGAAGTCCCATATTGCTTCTGCCAAAAACAGACAAGCAAAAACAGCCATGAACCATCTGAGGAAGGGAGGTACAGCTTAGCTGCTTGCAAGATTTCCATCAGATTCTGGAGCTAAGAATGCAGCAGCATCCAGACCTAGTGTAGAAAATCAGTATCCTGAAAGAGAATTCAGGAGACAAGACAAAACTCTAAAAAAATAAACCTATATGGGCAACACCTTCGATATCACAGATGATGATACTGTGTGGGAGAACAGACTTCCGAGTATGAATTTTAAAATGATTTAGAAGATTTGAACTCTGTGAATTTTTGGTGACCTTTCCTTTTAATATATCCAAAGGCTGATGGAAATAAACTATGCAATTGCTACACAAAATTATTTCAATAGCATATGATAAAAATTAGAGTTGAACAGAAGTCATTGCATCACAGTTTAATTTGTAGCCATTTGTTTTTATTTAGGGTCACAAACAATGATTGTGCATTGCACAACCACTGAGGTCTTGGATTTAAAGGAATATGATCATGACAGGATGGCTTTTCTACTAATGCTCTGGAGGATCATAAAACATAATTAAATTTTAACATCTTTGTTCCAACTTACTCTTAAACCTAACATAGTAAAATAAATGGTGTTTTATGTTTTTTTTTTATTTTATGATTTTTTTGGTTTTTCTGAGACAGGGTCTTGCTATGCAGTTCAGGCTGGCCTTGAGCTCACTTTGTAGCCCAGGCTGGTCTCGAACTCACAACAGTTCTCCTGCCTCAGCCTCCCAAGTGCTGGGATTACAGGCATGCACTACCATGCCTGGCTTATTTTTATTTTAAAGAGAAAATATCTGGCTACCTGAGTAACCACTTTGAAGATTACAATATGTAATATAGCAACCTTTGTTAATTTTCTATTACCTTGTTTGGAAATCCTATATCATTTTTATTGTTTTTATGTTGTTGTGTTTCTTTGTTTTTGTTATTTTCTCTTTAAAATAAAAAGGAAATATATATATATATATATATATATATAAGGATAGCTGGGATAAGTGTATTACTGATGTCTATTGGTTTATTAAATGCTGTTTTAAAATGTATAATTAAGACTTTTAATTTGGGGGATGACATTTGAAAGTTTATTCAGTTATCTTCATCTAGAGTCTCAATATGCCTGTTTCTTCTAGTTGGCAATCATTGGACTTCACTGTACCTCAAATTCAACTTCTCTGGAAAATAATAGCGTGTTTCTTTAAGGTCCTCCATTGTTTTCAATATAATGTAGACCATCTGTTTTCCATTTTAAGCGAGATTGTGCTAAAGTAAGGTAAGATTCATCTACAACGCATCTCCTAGTAAGGTGCTAGTAACATGCTGTGTGCTAAAACCTGGCAGGTTTCTCAGTTCTTAGCCACATTATTTCCAAGGAACAGAGAATGGTACAGTTCTCACTGGCTTTAGATCTAATATGCTATCACTACCCATTCTTGTAGGTGGAATTCGCTGTCCAAACAGCAGCGCTTTGCAAGAGACACGCAGCTGCAATGAACATCCTTGTACTGTGTACCACTGGCAAACTGGTCCCTGGGGCCAGTGCATTGAGGACACCTCTGTGTCATCTTTCAACTCAACCACAGCTTGGAACGGAGAGGCCTCGTGCTCTGTCGGCATGCAGACAAGGAAAGTCATCTGCGTGCGAGTCAACGTGGGCCAAGTGGGACCCAAAAAGTAAGGACTTTACAATGAAGCCTGTGCCCAGCCATGTGGAGGACTGGCTCGGGTCTCACTTGCTTTATGAAACAGCGTGTTGATGCCTGTCATACCTGTCCTCAGAAGTAAGATTTGTTTATTTTGAATGTCAGCTGCTGATAAAGCTGTAACGAACTCTGAGTCTTTTACTGCGGTCCGTAAATTCTATAGAAATATTTCTATCTAGCACCTACATTTTGTTTTATAGTAGCACTTCCTGCTTTTATTACACTGCTGAAGCAGTGAAAGAAGTACTTGCTCTAGGCCTGGCTGATCAATAACGACAATATAGAGTCCTGGAAATGTAGGACATTCATGACCTCCTATATAGCTGTAGGCTGTGGAGGCTGCCTATCCACTTTAATTGGGTAGTAGGCTTGTGTGCGCTGCCTTTCCTTTCCCTCAGAGGATACTTCATCAAAAACACTGAGGCCACACTTACTATATCTCTCAGTGGTTAAATGAGTAAGTCATTTACTTCCAAGAGACAGCCTTGGGATGAGATGATCGTCATGATAAGTAAAAAAAAGATCAGTTTTTCATGGTGGCTGCAGAGACTGTGATATCAAGGCGAATGATTTGCTAGAGGGTTAGTGTATTATATGTGCCTTGTGATAAATATAAACAGAGACAAAAAATGATGTAACAGGAATAATTGACTCTGAGAGAAAATTAATAAGTGAAATCCAAAAGCGATCCTTTTGAGGTGGAGAACCTATTTCGTTTTTTAAATTTTAACAGCATAAATTCTGAAAAAGCCCAATAATTTTAGTCATATGGAGCATGAAAAGTAAAATCAATCAACTTCGTAACGGGATAAATGTCTCCTTATATTTTCCCAATAGCCAATCAAGTAGCCAATTATTGTGTGTGCTCTTAAACATGGTACCCAGTTAATTCTGGCCTCAATTTTCAAAGTCTCTTGAAAGCATTTAATGGGAAAAATTACCAGTGTAATCACTCAGTGTATGTCAGATCATCGTTCTCTCATGGGAACTTAAGATACATCCTAGTGTTTGTGGGAAATGGAAACAAGCAAACCGATGTTTGAAAACTCCGTGGGAAATGAATACGAATCCCAGTGTGCGTCTTCTGTGCATTTTCTTGGATAGGACTCCAGACATTAACCATAGCACCATACTTTCTTTATATCATGTAAAACTTGAAAGTGTATTAGAAAGCATATGCCAAATTATTTTAGTAAACTGAGCACCTATTTCATAGGCTCAATAGGTAGCCACAGGCTAACATTTTAATAGGAATTATACTGAGGTTGTGATGAATCTCACTCAGGAGATGATTGGGCAGTATACTAAAATTCAATATGGGAAACAGCAAGAGTGGAAAACGTAAGGGAAGATTCACTGCAGAGGTGCAGGACCAGCTTCTTGTGGTGTAGGATGAGGGTTACTGTGCTATTGCACAAGTGCACTCACCGCGTCCCTCTTCTACATTTAATTCCCTTTCAAAAGTTGCCACTGAATGTTTTTGCTGGCTGACGGGTGCACATGCGTACAAACCTACGTGTGGCAGAGGCTGTGGGGTTGCATCTTTGAATCATTCAATAGAAAAGTATCCTGAGCCCCATGTTAAAACCACAAAAATCCACTTAAAACTCCCTTTGCTTTTGCAATGTTCAGTCAGTGACCTGCATACATCGATAGATTAGTGAAATCAAATGGATTTACTGTGCCCTTAAAATTTTGGAAAATTAAGCAGGCATTTTGAGCTCAGAAGAAAATGTCATTGCCCTTTCCTCTGAATGCTAGGTTCAGTTCAATGGATGCTTTCCAGTGCTGGTCATTTGAAACAAAATGCAGATAGAAACCTTGTTTTAAACTCCTCTTAATAAAATAGATTACTGTGAGATGGTAAAATCAATGCTATTGATTTTATCTGTCCTCCCAAGTAACAAACTTCAACTACTATCACATCTGCTTAATTTGACCTTGAAAAAGATTTGTGGGGAAAATCAATTTCTTGATTTAAACCACAAACACTAAATACAAACAGTACTGAGGAGAGAAGGAGCGTGTTGACCGAATCAATTGCCTCGCCAAAGGAAGTCTGAACTTATTTTATTGAATGTAGTCTAGGCTGTATAATTTATCTTTGTGTGTTCGCTTAATGACTTTGTTATTAGTAATCTTGTTCTCCACAGTTAGCCAAGTATCTTGCTGTGGCTATTTCTAAACTAAAACATAATATTTGAAGGTTGTTAATGATAACACTGTAGATTCCATTGATTTATTCTGGGCTAATTTTTGAAGAGCACACAACTGATTTCCCTCCCATTGCCACTGTTATAAAATTGTCTTATTGAAAAGGAATATGTTCAATAATAATTACTGACCAATAATTCCATAATCCCAAAAGAATTAACTGGATTGTGAGATTTTACTCAGAATGACCCCTGGTTAAAAAAATCAATGTAAGCTATAATTCTAGTGATTCATGATCCAAACTTTAACAGTTGGTTAGCTCTTTTTGTTCATGTGCTAATTTCTCTGTTGCTCACAACTTTGAATAGTCACAGCAATCAGGAGAAAAACAAGCATACCCTCAACATAAACCAAGGAGATAATTTCATATTAAAATGTTGTATCCTATGTATTTTAAAATCCATTAAACTGAAGTGTTTGAAAGAGAGATAAGCATGCATCTTTACAATTAAATAAAGCATCATACTTATATATGAGAAATGGCATGTAGATAAACAATTAAATAGAAGACATACCAAAAACAAAATATCGGCTAAATACTGTAAAGATATTATGAGAAATAGATAAATGATACTGATTTCTTTCACTCATAGTTAAGTTCTGTAAACCTAATTAACTTACTCGATAAAAGATAATTTATTTTGGCCTCCAAAAACTGTGGCTTCTCTCCTGTGGCATACGGTATTTTTAAATCCTGTTACTGATTTGCCAATTTATTGTTTATTATTTTTATTTTATTTATCATTATCCATTTTTACTTCAGAAGAGATACTGTAGGCTATAAAAGTATTTTAAATACCATAATTAAAACTAGAGAACAATGGAAGGAAAAAATGATACTCCAAATAAAACCAGGAAAAATCCAAAATTATTTATTATAATGATTTATACATTTTATTGTGTTATGATTTTATTATGAAGTACCCAGCTGCTGATACATTATTGTTTTTTGAACATGTACTGTGTAAAGAATATACTCCATTTTATTTTATGCTACACATATTTTGTGAAAGAAAGTGTAAAATAGCTCGTAGACTTACAACAAGCAAAAGGCCTGTTTAGTTATAAAGAGATCTAGAATTGGATCCTTAAACTGGCAATCTGAATACCACAAAACTTCTTACAAAGCATAGAATATGTGTATTTATTAGTGGAGAGATTATTAAAAGGTGAGAAAGTATAGTTGTCATATTCTGTTGTAGATAGCACAATTGCTATAATCACATCTACACCTTCTAGCATAAGAAATCTAGTGCAGTACAGTTTGACATAACAGATGTGTGTGACTAGTAGTGGGCAAAAGTGGCAAGGTGTGCTGGGGAGGTAGCTCAGTGGCACAAGCGCCTGCCTGGCAAGTATAAGGTTCTGAGTTCGATTCCTGGTACCCCCCAAAAAAGCAAAAAGACTCCTGGAAATTAAATAATACAGTTTGGTGACTATCTGGCAATTTTGCCAGTGAAAATGCTAAACTTATCTGGTTTTCTGGCTGGACTCCAGAGGATAAACAGTTTCCTTTTCCTCTTTCTAGATGTCCTGAAAGTCTTCGGCCTGAGACAGTGAGGCCTTGTCTGCTTCCCTGCAGGAAGGACTGCATTGTGACTTCCTTCAGCAACTGGACGCCATGCCCCACTTCCTGCAAAGAAGGTAAGGTTTACAGAGTTCTCAAAGCTGTCCGCCCAGAACATTCGTTCACCAGGACTTCCACATTCTTCTTCCTGAGCGGTGTTTGTGAATCTACACAGAACTATGTAATTCTGAATTGGCAAGAATAAAATTTTGGCCTCCCTCTAGAAATAACATTGTTTTAGAGCCACAGACAGTTAAGTTTTACACCAAAAACTGACTTGAAATTGTATCATACCAATCAAAATGAAAGGGTATTAGACCTTGTTATATGAATAATGTTTATTTTTACATTAATTGTTAAAAATATCTATTCGTCCTCCTGTTTTAAAAACAATATACAGTGATAATATCGGTACACATGACGTGCAGTCTACTTACCGGCAAGAAATAGCATGAGACCAGATTTGCCACAGGTTCAATTATGCGGCCCCATATCGAGAATAAAGAAAGGGTAAAATGACCAGATTGTGTCTCTGCCAACATTTAATGTGCCGTGAGTCATTTACAAGATGAATATTTGTGCCCATATTGGCTTAGTTTTGCTTTTGTGACTTAACAAGACCCTATAGTATCATGGCAAAAGCCTCGCTAGTTCTTTCCTTAACTTCCAGGGCAAGGTCTCTTCTCACTGCTTGGGAGAAAGGTATCCACAACTCCCGGGCGCCATTGCTATAACTGAGCAACTTTTCAGTGCCACCCATGGCAGTCTCTGTCTTATTTTATTCCCCCAACAAATACATGCAGTGTTCCTTTGCTTCTCTTTATGCTTTTATTTCATTTATACTTCTTGACTCTCACTATAGAGATTGAATTAAGAGCCACCTTCTAGCTTAACAGCAACAGTTTTAACTTGCAAAAATGTAAATCCTTTAGATGATATAAATTTAAGAATGGGTTGTTTTTATAGTTTAATTAACATTGTATATAGTTGAAACATAAGTTTCTTTTTAGGTTTTTTCCTACTGAATGCTCTTGAAGTATCAAATAAAATTAAGTCACAAACTGTGCAAGAAGAGCCCATTTTTATTTTTGAAAAAAGGATCACTAGAGCTGTGCAGGAAAAAATGGAATTATAACTATTAACTGAAAAATTTTAATGGGCTAAACTTACTAATAGACAATGTCATTGTCTGGCTTTATTCCCAGATTTTTTTCCTTTAATCCTTTATTTTCTTGAAGAGCCAAATAACATAACATATGATATTATTTAGTTAGTTCACAATCAGAAATAGCATTATACCTTCCGTTATTATTTCTGTAGTAATTATTCCATTAAAAATGTTATTCATAACATGGAATAAATATATTTGCAAATTTTATTTTTCAAGTTTGACGCCTGCTCTTTCAAAGCATTCTAGTAAGAATGCAGTTAAAGTAGATGAACCAAAACGTTAGGAGGATTAAACAAAATGTAAGATATTTCAAGGTGATACAGGGCTGGGGATATAGCTCAGTGGAATAAGTCCTTGCCTAGCAAGTGCAGGGTCCTGAGTTCGATCCCCAGTACCGCCAAAAAAAAAAAAAAAAAAATCAAGGTGATACAGTTGCTCAAGATACAAGCAGCAAGGGACGAGAAGAGGACTGATGTAACAGAGAAGAGAAAAATCACTGGAGATGAGAAGGTATAATTCAGGGTCTAGTCCCTTGCACAGAATAATACAGTGATCAAAGACAACCGAAGCAGTGGTAGGGGCGAGGAGAAGGTTTCACTGCGACAGATGTTCTAAGGTCACTACCAAGTGAGATGCTTCAAAGTTCACGCTACAAGGTAGACCACTGATGGTAAAGTTAATTTTAGGAACTTAACGGAGTTGGAGATTCTTAAAGGTAGAAGGAGAAAGACAAAATGGGAAATAGCTAGATGGAGCCAGTTTCCACTGGCAAAAGAAATAAAGGAAATTTTCCATCAAAAGATTGAAGATGTTAGATCATATGTCCCAAGTAAATGCAAAGGTAGATGAGTTCAAAGATAGAGAGGAAGGAGAAACTGAGTTAGGTTCGCAGTGCTGTGTGAGTGACTGGGTGATGACCCAAAGAATTGCAGACTAGAGAAGGTTCCTTTCTCATGGTAAGTGACACCTATGCGAAGTAGGGTGGATTCAGTTGAACTGGTCCCTTGGGGAAAGGCAGGTACTGCTGTAAGGAAAAGTGCACGGTGTCATTATTGAAACTATTCTTTCTTGGGTGGTGGTGGCCTGGGAGTGCAAGAGCACCACATCGGGGACACACTCTCTCAGAAGCAAGAGGCACTCTGAGGGGTAAAGCTCTGTTTGGCTGAGCCAAGGTCATTTCACCAGGAAAAGGAGATCAGACTTTTCTGTTTCATTTGGCAGCTGTGTGTTGAGCCTTCTAGAACAAGGTGTTTTCAGAAACCCTGTATTAGTCACTTCCCTATCACTGGCACAACGTACCCAGTGCCCACTACTTAATGGAAGAGGGATTAAGTGGGCCCAGAATTTCAGTGGGCTTGGTCCACAGTTGGCAGAAACTTCGTAGCAGAAGGCCTTGGTGGAGGAAGGCTACTCGTGTGATGGTGTACAGGAAGCAGACAGAAGGGAGGAACCATACCCACTAATTCACCTCTCTAGGCCGCTCCCCTAGTGACCAACCAGGCCCTACCTCCGAACAGCACCGTCAACTGCTGAACTCAGGAATCCACTGGTGAGGACAATGCCTTGATGCTCCCATTGCCTTCCTAGGAATGCATAAGACTTGGGGGACACATTTTGGATCTAAACAACAGTGAACTCTAAACCTACTCATTCAGATTTCAAAGCAATAACCAGATGAGATGAGTGTATTAAAGAGCCTCAAGTGTATTAAAATATGGAGCTATCCTCCCTGGTGAAATTACTTTAAAGAGGTAAAATTACACTGTAGTATTGCAGAAAGTGAAATAGAATAGCTTACAATGGCAGGAAGTTATCTGAAATTTTAGCCAGCCATCTTCCAAGACATACCTTGAAAAATCAATGTTGATAAAGATCAGTATTGAGTAGAATGTCATTTGATCGTCAAGCAAGTGTACTTGTTAACTTTTTTAAATTTTTTCATAAATTTTAACAAAGGCACAAAGGATCTGTACATAGAAGTTATTTATAACTCTAATCTTTAAAAAAATCAATACTTTTGATCAAATAAGATATTTAGTTGCTCAAATTCTAATCGCTCCTTTCTAATTCTTTTTTCATTCATTGCCTAAAAGATAGACAGAATATTGTAGAGGCAGTGTTCTCCCCTTATCTAATCAATCAATCATACACGAGAATTACCCTCAAAGATTCCAAAACTAACTTTACATTTTTCTTCTTGTATGGTGTATTTCCCCTTCAATATCCTATTACTCTGCTGCTCCAACCTGCCACCTGGCCCACTTTCAGTTTAAGAAATCAGTTTTACCTGCCCTTTAAATCCCTGCATCAGGTAATTTCTCTGGTGAAATTTGCCTTGAATGTCTTATGGTATCTGAAAAATGGTATGACTGTTACAGAGAACATACCCTCTGATCTGTGTGCCCTATGTCACACAGTTATTTTCTGGATATATATTCCCCTTGTACAATTCTTGTTGGGATTGTCAAGTATAAATGCAACAAAAGGTGTCTTTATTTTTCACATCCCCATTATTGCCAGAGGAAAAAAAGATAAGTTTTCTCAATCCTCGGTGCTGAGATACGGTACCCAGGTGTTTACTACTTTAAGGGAATGCATAGGAAGAAAAGAAGATACTAATCATCTAATGGAGAAAGTGGGGAATAAACATGTCTGTTCACTCTGCAAATATTTATTAAACACAGCTGTCTATGACTACTGTGCTAGCTGCATAATTAAACAGAAAACAAAGTTAAACAGAAACTCTGCATGTATGTTGACCACATGTAATAATTTGGACATAAATACATACAAAAACATGTGGGAGGAAGCAGCTCCACTTTTAAGTGTGTGCTACAGATCTCCCTTTGCGTGGCCTCCAATCTGAAAGCTCCCTAACCTGACCGAATTCTACAGTACCATTACTCTGGACACACAAGCAATTTAACTGTGATCTCAGAAGAGACAGGCGTCTCAGTGAGCGGGGACCTGGATGTCGTGACACATCCTGTGCAACAATGTTCAACTTTCTCTCTGGGTGCTGTGGTTTTGAAGTGTTCTGCTCTAATCAGGTCACAGTCTCTATCCTGTGAGCTGCAGAAGGTTAAGGAGCCTAAACTTTTTATAACGCTATGTAGATTGCCATTGTGGAATCCATTAATAAAGCACAAAGAGTACTCATGGCACCCTTGGTGAATTCCTACGATCTTGTTTAGTGAAGCTCTGTATCATTTCTAATGTTTTTTAATTATTTTTTATTCTCTTTAATAGTTTGATCCGGGCCAGGGATATAGCTCAGTAGTGCAAGAGCTTGCCTGGCAACCGCAAGGTCCTGAGTTCAATTCCTGGTACCCCCCACTCCCAAAGACATATAATAGTTTGATCAATCTTGCGTTCTTACACCAGGTAATCTGAGCAACTTTGTTGAAGATCACAATACATCAAAGAGCAACCACTATCAATTCCTATCGCTGTGTTTTGAACCCCTGTGTCATTTTTATTGCTTTTGTGTTGCTTTTTTTCTATGTTGTTGTTATTTTGCTTTTTTAAATTCTCTATAAAATAAAAAATCAAAAGAAAGAATATAAATGCACCAGGAGTTAATTACCTGCTGCTGTAATTCTTTAAAACGTTCTTTTCTAAGTGAAAGTATACCATGTGGCTAGTCAGCCTTGAAAAATGGAAATATATTTTATTAAAGTTGGCAAATTTATACATCTCTCTCTATCCTAAAACACATTGAACATCTGTATATCAATAATACTGTGAAGGTGAGGTCTTTACTGAAAGTAAATCTTTTTCCATTTTTAAAGATAATTTGGAGTTATTTACTCAGAGTAATTATTGCTACTTTCAACTGATTCTCTGAAAATAAATCTGCCTCTAGAAAACCATTTTCACTTCACCACCTACACCTCTGATGTTTAAACTGTGACCTGAACTGAAGGTCTTAGGCTGTTTAACATGAATAATAAGTGACTGGAATAATTCACAAGTTATGCATTTCAAATTAAGTGAATAACAAGAAATAAAATTTCACATCATAACGTGGACTATATCCTCCTAAGGAAGATTCATTACAAGTGGATGAGTCCCAGGTGGTAAACAGGGCTGAGTGAATTGGCGTGAAGATAAACTTAGGCAGAGGAATATAATTTAATTAGATCTGTCATGTTTCCCCAGGGGAAAGAAATCTACAAAAGAGCAATTACTTTGTAACTGCATATTAAGAAGGCGAGTGGACTATGGAATTATTTT
The DNA here is from genome assembly GCA_004027595.1 of Dinomys branickii. NCBI lineage: Eukaryota > Metazoa > Chordata > Mammalia > Rodentia > Dinomyidae > Dinomys > Dinomys branickii. Next base: position 132,203 of record PVLD010002458.1, on the reverse strand, counting down.
CTCCATTCTGCACACTTTAAAATAGGAACTGATTGGCTTCTTGGTACAATCTGTCTTTGGAACAGTTTAGTAACAATCAGACTCCTTGAAGAATGTCAGAGCCAGGAGTGGTGACACACCCCTATAATCCCAGCACTGGGAAGGCTGAGGCAGGAGGATCATTGCCGAGTTCAAGGCCAGCCAGGACTACAAAGTGAGTTTAAGGCCAGTGAGTTTAAGGCCAGGGTCTCTGCGTAGTGAGACCCTGTCTCAAAAAGACAAAAAAAGCAAGTGTGAAGTGTTGTCAGAGCCCGTGTCGCTGGAGGCAGTGCGATTTCTTCAGTTCAGTGGTATCTGCAGATCCTTAAAAAGCCGCCTCTTTCCAGGGGACTCCAGAGCCAGGAAGCAGTCTCGGTATCGCGTCATCATTCAGGCGCCAGCCAACGGAGGCCGAGACTGCACAGACCCACTCTATGAAGAGAAAGCATGCGAGTACCCTCAAGTGTGCCAGAGCTACAGGTAACAGAAAAATCGATGCGAGCAGGCAAGACCGTTACAAAGACCCAAGCCATGTGCTGTCATACTATGAGCCCTGGGGGCCAGCGCTGTTCCTTCCATAGGCTCCTGGGAGTTGGAGGTGTTTATGGCTGTAGCTGCCAGCTCTCACCTCTACTTGGACAGCTTGAAAGCATCTCCAAAGACACGGATACTTCTATGACCTTCCTAGCTGCCTTATTAGCTCCAGGAATTTGGGGAAATGCCTTGTATTGTCCTAAGTTATAAGATGCAGAAAATGGTTAGTAATTATGAAACACATGTGCTTTAAAGACTTAATTCCTTTTTATTTTTAGGTGGTACTGGGAATTGAACTCATGACCTCATGCTTGCAAGGCAAGCACTGTGCCACTGAGCAATATCCCCAGCCCCCAATTCCTATTTTTAAAATTAGGGGTATAGCCTGAGCATTTCTCACTTGGCCCTAAAAAGCGCCTGTTTCTCACAAATACTCGTCTTCCAGCTCAGGAAGCAACATCGTTACCTATTCTTGTTTACTGGGGATCACCACAAAGAATTGTAGCTATTGAAGCTGTGTATCATCCTGTTAGAGACTTTTGGCCTGTTCGCCATTAAGGCTGTTTGTAATTGAAAGTTTTGTGCTGTATTCAGTAATTGCAGCCCTGACAGCAAATCAAATAACTATGGCATCAATTAATGAAACGTATAATCACAAAATAATAATTTAAGTAGCAATGGATAGCAAGCTTGTCATCTTAATAAAAGTCTTCCTTTCTAAGATAAGAAACAGTGTAATTATATGTTCAAGCCCTAAACATTACCAATGATTCGCCCAAACTTATTTATTTTCGGAATTTGTTCTTGTAAAAGTGTTTTATAATTCCAGTTGCCGAGTTACTCCTACAGCGCTAATCAAAAGAATACTACACAAAAGACCTGTGACTACAACACAGTTCATAGTTTGAGTGTAAATAAACATAGCTTACTTAAATGCTACGCAGCACTTCCAGTGCTATCTGCCGCATCTCTCGGCAGTCTGAATCATGAAAAAGCCAGCGTCTTCTGCAGCTCTCTGTAGAATCTTTTCCTACAGAACATGATGTACTTTTGGCTTCAAAGCCCATACAAAGTATCTGTACATTTAATTCTGTTTCTTTAGAATGCCTTAGTGAACATCTAGATTAAACGTAAATAGTACTGAGCACTGTTGAATAACCTCCTGTTTGCAGTGGCCTCAGTCATTGTTTGATCCTGCCTCGTCTCTTGAGAATTCCCTCGAATTTCTCTTTTCTCTCCATTGCAGGTGGAAAACTCACAAGTGGCGAAGGTGCCAGTTAGTCCCGTGGAGTGTGCAGCAGGACATCCCCGGAGCACAGGAAGGCTGTGGACCCGGACGACAGGCAAGAGGTGAGGAGTCCGTTCCACAGATAACTGGCCTTTCCTTTCTCCAGCTTCTGTTAGCTACTCTCTGGATTCCTCCATCCTTTTGACAGCATGCTTAGTAAACAGAAAAGAATGGATGGGAATCTTGTGACCCAAACACCACAGCAATACACCAGAACACAGAAACTATCTTTTTAATTTTGTTCTTTAGCCTTAACCTTAGTGAATTTTTTGTAAGTTATTTCTCGAGAAAAAATCAGACCAAGATTTTAGTTACAGTCAGTGAATGGTACACTGAAACTTCCTTTTGCTGTTGTTATTGGTTTTCAGACCAAGATGTTTTTTAACATTTACTTGCTACCTTAATAGTCAATAAAATCCATAAATCTGTACCCATAACCCTCATGTTTGTGCATACATAAATGTAATATAATTGGATAAAACTGTCCCAGAGTTCCTCAGCAGTGTTGTCGTTAATGCTGCCATGGCTGTCCATTGACCCTAACAGTACTTATTACTGATTTTTAACTGGTGGATTTATTTACTCAAAAACTGCAAAATGTGAACTGTATTTTGTTTGTAGTACTATGTAATAGTACTACACATATTTAATAGTACTACACATATTTAATCACATATGCTTCAGAAATATGTGATTAAAATGTTTCACCTTTGCCACAATTGTACACTGAATTTATAGGAAATAGTTACATCCCAAGTTTTGGAATATAAATGGCTTATATAGTATATGCAGCAAATCCTGTCATTGAGAATATATGGTTTTATTTAACTCATGCTGATTTTTATAGCATGATCAGATATCTCCTGATAAATACATAAAATGTAGCTGACTGTGTATCTGCCTTTCTTTAACTTTTAAGGACTTATTTTCTTCCCTAATTTGTTATTTATCATATATTTTGTGGTGATACAAAAGTCTGAATAAATCAAACAGAATCTAGTTGTTAACTGATTTCATCTGGAACAGCTTAAAGAATGACTTTTGGAGAAAATTATTTTTTGGATTAAAACGTCTTCTTTTTTATAATCTTGATTTTAGAAATCTGCATTTGAAATATAAAATTTAGTTCATAAAGCATACCAGCTAGGTAGTGATTATATTTTATTTCCTTTGCATAATTTTAAATGCGTATCTTCCACCACCAACTTTAGGTAAAAAATAACTCTGTCTAGACACTAAAATATATAAAACGGAAATCACTCTCTCCACTGCAAACGCTGCTTTGAGAAACTGAAGGATACATGATCTTTTGCCATCAAGCACCGCTACTTCCTCTTTGAAACAAGTGTATATGTGGGTACAATTTTGCTTCTGCATGTAGTTTGTAATGAAAGGGGCATAAGTTTGAGAATCAGTGAAAAAGTTTTAGTTTCAGTTCTCTTACTAAGACAGTTTTTGTTCAGTCCTTCACATTTGGGGGTCTCCGTTCATTTAATCTGAAAAGGAGGAGTAGAAAAGTTTGGACTAAATTATGTTCTCAGATTATTCCAATTCTTGCCCTATGATCTATGCACAATTGATATACAGAGATCAAAGGGTAAAATTAAAATAGGTAAGAGGATATTAAAGATACATTTTTATAAAATACCCCTGGATGAAATAAAAGACATGGTAGAGCCAGCACAAGTGTGAAACAGCTTCAGTGCGAAACTCAGCTCCAAGCAGCATAACCTCAGATGATTTGTTTCCTGTCTGAGACTAGAAACAAAAATACTTACAGCACTGGGTGCTCGCTGTCTTCATTAAGTGGCAGTTTTTTCCCCCTTCCTATTAATTCACTATCCCAGGGAAAGTGGACTATCTGATTATAGTAAACTTTAAAAAATATTAACATTTGCCTCTTATTTCATACCCTGTCTTTACAGAAATGTTCTTTCTGTGATTGTTGTTGACCTTTTCCTTTCCAAATCTGGAAATCTAACTTCACCCATCCACCTGGGTGACCACTTGGCAGCGTCCAATATTCTGACCCACTCCCTCTTTGAAAAAGGGTCTTTGACTTCCTCGGTGCTAGTTCCTGTTGCCTTTCCGGTTGCTTCTTTTTTACTGGTGGTTCTTCCTCTGTCCTTAAGTGATGCTTCTTGACCTTTGTATACCATCTCAAGCAGTCATGCACTTTCTGGCAGTCAGGAAGAGAAAAGTGCATTGTAACCAGTGCTTTCTGCATAAATGCGTTCAGAAGAGTCCCTTTCCCTCCCCTACACAGACAATCTTTTTCTTTGTTGTTTCAGCAGATAGACATTTCCTTTTCCTAGAGCCTGTATTTCTAGAAAAGATGAAATGGAGAGAGAGATATATTGCTAATAGCAGAAAGGCAAAAGTTCTTGCTTTCATGCTTATGGCTGCTTTCAGAACTCTATGTGATTAGCCTGCTGAAATCCACCTGTTTTGATCTTTGTCTTTGTAGATCCGGAGATTAAAAGAAAAATTTTTGCTGATTTTTAATGATGAAAATAATTAGGTAGTAAACACTAATTAAGTTAAGAAGAGAGAGATTCTAGATTTCACACTTCTGTCCTAGCTACTACACCAGGCTTTCTAATTCCAACTTCTTATTCAAGTTTGGTTGTACAGAAGCCTGTGCAGAAACCCTGAGTGTCATAAAAGGATGAAGAGGTTCATATCAGAGAGCCTACATTTCTTAGGGAAATGAGGTCATCATTAAGCTCTGAGCATGTAGAAGTTAAAAATTAAAATTGATCAATTGCAAAACCAGTCATGTGAAACTAAAGAATTTAAGAAAGACCTGACAGGTGACCTGGAACTTGTCTTGTACCAGCTTATTAGAATAAATAGGAAAACGGAATAGAAAATGGGACCAGTTCTATAAACCAGGCATTTGAGTAAGGAGAGCAATAAATATCTTCACAGAAAACTGGAGAGATTGACGCTCCAAAGATGTGAGCTGGAGCCCAGGGTGATTTTTGTGGAGAGCAGCTATAAATGTCAGGGGCAGTATTTTAGTCTTTGTCCGATAAGTGGCAGGAGCAAGAGCCTGATAAAAGCAGTGTTTCATCTGTCAGCATGTGCAGAATAAATTAGACCGATAAGACACAGGGGCCTGGCCGCCGGCTAGGATGCTGTCGGCACAACAGAGTAACCGAAGCTCAGACTGGGAGCACAGTATTGGGAATGGGCAAAAGTAAATGGATTTTGCACTTACGATACTGGAAAGTATTTCTGAGGCTTGATGACAAACAATTGAAGGAATGGTGGAAATGAGTCAAAAGTGAATACATGATTTTTTTTGAAATCCATTATTTTCAGCTTGAGAATAATTCCTTTGCTGCAAATTCTTAGGCCTGAAACTAAAACTAGTTTGGGAAAATGGGTCTTGTATGTTTGCAGACAAAATGTTCTGAGCTGAAGGAGTTGAAGCCATGGTAGAGCAGCCAAGTGACAAGTCAGAGTGTGAAATGCAGAGATAAAGCCACAGGGATAGCTTACTTAGGGTGGCAGAGAGAAACTTGGACATTTCCACAAAGTGAGTCACTGAGTCATCAGGAAAGCTGCAGTGTCCAAGATGTACAATATATAAAAGAATTGAACATTATGCTTCATTATTAGATTTCTTTTTTCTCTGCCGTGTTCACATTTGTAAGTTCACTAACCATTTCTTTTAATCTAAAGAATTTAACTTAAATATGATTCACTGTAAATTATTTTTTCCTTACTTACATTGGAAATGATACTCTGTAAATTAAAATAAGACCATTACTGTTTAATATTATTTACCCTTCTATGTCTCTAAAGCTAAAAATATTTCTTGTATGGATTTTATGAAAGTGTTTATACCAAAGGTCAGGAAACTAAATCAAGTCCACAACCTATTTTATTGTAACTAAAGTTTAATTGGAACACAACAACCATGTCTGTTTCTTTATATATTTCCAGTGACTTCTCTTAAGATGCAAGGTGAAGTTGAAAAGTTCCCCAGAACCAAAAATGTTTATCATGTCGCCTTTCACGGAAAATGTGTACTGATCCCTGGTGTAAATGCAGAAGCACAGAAGATACAGTCTCAATTTCTAACAGTTCTCAAGCCATTACCCAATAGGATCCCAAAGCTCCCCTGGAGGTTACCTAGTGCTGGAGTTTCCAAATTCAGTTCAGCAATGAAGGAACTATTTGACAGTCACGAGGGGTAGATTTTAAGGAACGTGACAGTAATAAAATATCTTCCTTTAGAATTAAGTCACATCATTTTTGTTTGGGAGGATGATAGGAATAAAATGTTGATTCCTTCTGGGCATAGTGGCTCATGCCTATAATCCCAGCACTCGGGAGGCTGAGGCAGGAAGATGGTTGCAAGTTTGAGACCAGCCTGGGCTACAAAGTGAGCTCAAGGCCAGCCTGAACTGCATAGTGAGACCCTGTCTCAACAAAGACAAAAAAATAAAAAATTAAATGTTAATTCCTTGAACTTCATACCCTTGAATGGGACGTGAAAGACAAGAGTAAAAATATTCCGTGTCTAAAAGATGGTAAATCATATCTAATAACTGACTCTCAAATGTTGATTTACTTAGTGGGACTAGAAAAGAATTTGTTTCATGAAAATATACCACCCAACACAACACTGTCATCTTCTGTTGTTCTCAAATTACTTGAACCTTCCACCTTAATAGAAAAGTATGACTCAATTTTCTTTGATCACCTTCCTGAGCAAGCACCCTTTCACCTAGTTGCTTTTGCTTCCCTTTAGTCCCCTGTTAATGGGGTGACTATTGTAGACAGTTTCATTTTCAATCTTAATGTTACTAATGGCATAAGTGTTCTTCTTCTCTGTTACATGTTTCAGAGGATTTAGAGAGCATTCTCTGGATATCTTTAATAATCGGTTGCAGCTGCTTAAACCCTCAGCATTGATACTCATCATAAAGCAAATTTGCAAGAATCATCCTTACTTAGAAATGAATTAGAATAATACAGGAGTCAGGATATAAGCAGATTCTATCCAACCGAGTGCATGCAGTCTTGAGCAAATCTACATGTTACATATGTAAGAATTATGTGAAAATGTTGACAAAGTACTTAAAAGTCAGTTGATTTGCTCCCGAAAGCAAAAAAACAGCATATGGATTTATATACTTATTTATTTATAATACTCCAGAAAGACTTCTGGACGTGCTTCCAAAACTGGCAAGAATAATGGGGTATGCATTTGAAATATAGGAAAGTATTTTGAGGGGGCTTACTGACAATGTGTATTTTATTATAGTAATTTTTTAATTTAAATATTCACCATATTTTTCAGTCACATCTCTCACAATACCTCTAGGTGGAGTTACTGTCTTAGTTACTTTTCTCATTGCTGAGAAAAAATGCCTGACACCCAAGGTTAAAGGAGAAAAGGTTTATTTAGCTCACAATATATGGAGGTTTCAGTCCATACTCAGCTGGCTCCAAGGCAGGGTGGCACATGGCAGAGGGCAACAGTTCATGGTGGTAGAAGACAGCAAAAGCAACAGCATCAAAAAAAGGGACACAAACCTTTCTCTTCCCCTTTATCTTATCCAGGCTGCTGGAATTATGGCAGTGCCAATCCAATCAGGGGGCTGATTCAGCAATCACCCACCTTAATCCCAGTACCTCCAACCCTAGCAGTAAGCCATGAATGAATCACAAACTGTACACTCAGCTACTTCCAAAAACTCCCAATCTAGAAGTGCATGAGGCTTTGGGGAGACATCTAGACACAAACCATAACAGTTACCATTGGAACTGAACTCAGGACCTTGTGCTTGCCAGGCAGGCACTTGTATCACTGAGCTAGATCCTTGGCCCCAACATTTGTATTAGAAAATAATGACAACCTGAGGCCTCCCAAGCCTGCTTCCTGACCTCACGCCTCCCTCAGATTCCATTTCACTGCCTGCTCTGCTCCTTCTACTAACTATCCGTCTTCTCTTGGCCAAGTCACTCAGATCCGGGCTGCTCAGCCAGCAGTGTGGCCAGTGTCTGTGCAGCCATCCCAGACCCAGGCTTTTTGATCTCTGTGTGCAGCTTCAGCAACTTCCAGGATACCTGGTGGTCTGCAGGCCTGGTCACAGGGATGCCCAGGGATAGGTTATGTATTGGTCAGCTTTCCCCTGGCTGGGGCAGTATACTCAACATTCAATGGAAAAAAAGAGAGATTATTTTGCCTCACAATTTCAGAGATTTGAGGTCACGTCAGCTTGCTGCACAGTAGGATCATCATGGCAACAGGGCACGTGGGACAAAGCTGTTCACTTAGGGTCCAGCAGGCAGACCACAAAGGAAGATCCCAGAGAGGAGATAATCCCCAACCTCACACCCCTATGACCCTCCCCACACGTGCACAAATATGTACATTGTTTAGCTCCTTGAAGGCTTCCTATGCCGCTCAAGTTGATGATTAAGATTAACCATCGCATGGTGGCTATCATGTATCCAGAGCAAGAAGAAGACCATGAAAGAACTAAATCACTACCTAATCTCCCACCTGGACAAAGTGAAGGGCCAGGAGGAGCTGCTATTTTATGAAGAAAAACCATGAGGAGGAAGTCAAAGGCTTACAAACCCAGACTGCCAGCTCTGGGTTGATGGGGTAGGTAGATGCTTCCAAATCCCAGCATCTCTGAACATTCATGGTGGCCAACAGGGCCCAAGATGACAAGTTAGTTCAGAAGAACTGAGAGGAGCTGAACAAGCAGTGATCACAGCAGACTGAAGAGAGCACTGCAGTGGCCAACTTATAGCATGCTGCAATTGGGGCACTGAGATGATGCTCCTCGAGCTGAGACACATAGGCTGCTCTTTGGATATGAACCTGCACATTATGAGAAATCCGAAGGCAAGCTTGGAGAACATCCTGAGGAATGTGGTGGTCCACTACTCCAAGTAGATGGAGCAACTCAGTGGGGTCTTATTTCAGCTGCACTCAGAGCTGGCACAAATCAGAGCAGGAGGCACCTCCAGACCCAGCAGTAGAAGGGCTGGCAGAACCACAGTCAGGCTGTAGACTTAGGTGGCCACCTACCACCACCTACTGAAATACTGGGAGGATTGCAGCATCACTGAAGCTCTGGACAGTCACAATTCCATACAACCCATCCAAACAACTCCTGCCCGCAGGACTGTGGATGGCAAAACGATGACTGAAACCAATTTCACCAAAGCTTGAAGACACTGAGGCAACCGAACCAGAATCCCCTTTGGGGAGCAGAAAATCAATAAAAGTTCAGAGGTGATGAGATATGAGAAAATAGTAATAATAATGATAATTTTAGATAATGTGCCTATTTTTACATCAACTATTCTAAGAAGCAATTTCAATCACTGTGACTTAAGTGTGTATAAATCATTCTTGCATTTATTACTTGTTACCAGTTTACACTGCGTTTTAAAAAATCAAAAAGACTAAACACAGATTTCGTATAGATGGCTGCAAACTCACTCTTGCACGGTGTCCTCAGTGATCTGCATGCATCGCCTGCCAAGGCGACATTCTGTAGCTCACCGGCCTAAAGTATGGTAGTAATCCTCAGGGTTAGCCCTTCCTGTGATCTGCAGCCACTCTCTCCTCTGTACATTCGCCTGCCAAGCAACATCTGTTTGAATGTTGACCTGCTCAGAGGATCTAACGTCTAGCTCTGTACACAGGAGCCAACCTCATTTGGATGCATTCTCAAATCTAGGCTAGAGAGAGAAAAACACTTCAGTAATATTCCTCGCATGGCCAGGACCCACTTGGGCCTGAAGTTCTCCCTCTCCATCACTTATTAAAAGGCAGAGAAAGAAACAAGGGAAGGAAGGAAGACAGGAGGGAAATAAGAGAAAGTTCTCATTCTCCTCTTTTCGAAGTTAACTCTGAAGGATTTGTGGAATGTGGATACATGTGGTAAAATGGTTTCATTACCTTTTATTATAAATTTTGATCAAATATGCTTCAGTCTTACAGTTAAATGTGATCAATTGTATATTGATATCATTTGGATCATCTTTTCCCTAATGCTCTGGCCCATTTTGTTATTTTTAAAAGATTACATTTTAAAGGCATTGTTAATGGTAGGCCCAAAATATCTAACCTGGTTTACGTCAGAAATGCAAATTAATCCATTAATTTTTGGAGAGAATTTTGCAATAATAAGAAAAATAACGTAAGTAGGAAAAGAACAAGGTAGAGAAGAGGGAAGGGGCTTGCTTTTTAAAGCCTTCTATTGTCTCATATATTTATCCTTGTCACCAAATTGTATATTCTTCATCTTTATAAACTGTTATTTAAAGCTTCTAGAATTATTTCCACTTAAAAATTCTTTCCTCTCATTTTCTATGACTTTTAGGAGACCAGCTGATTTGAGAACTTACATTTTGTCTTACATCTCTCCAAGAGTCTTGTAGAATGTTTTTATGCAGTTGCCATTTTTTTAAAAACAGTGGCTCATAAAATAAGCTTGGCATTGGCTGTATCACTGTGGTTCCTGGATATCCCACATGTCCCAAGAGAGAACTCGTTAGCGCTTCCTGGAGCCCAGCTAAGGCTCAGCTGATCTTGGTCCGAGCTACTCCACTGGCAGCTGGTTTCCTAGCAGGTTCCTAGCAGGTTCCCATACAGCATCTTCTCATATGTTATGAACATCTGTAAGACTAGGTATCATTGGTAATCATTTAAGACCAATAAAAAAGTATATTTCTTTTCATTCTGTCAGGGTTGTGTTCACCAATTGTAATTAGGAAGTGTAATTTGGCAAACTTGTCCGTGAAAATCACTTTTACACAAAGAAAGACCAGGATCATTATCTCCATGTAGTAAGTAATCGGAGCCCTCTTGCATTATTTATAGGTTTGGTCTTATTTCTAAGCACAATTAGGTCTCCTGGTAACTAGCTCCCATTCACACCAAGCTTGTTTTTCTTTTTCATTTCTACATGATTCATTTTAACTCTTGCCATTGCTCCATAAAACTATGGAGAAATCACTCATACAAACTAAACACCAACAGACTAAACACATTCTGTCTCTAATACCACTCAGACACTACTGCAGTTCGTGTTGCTCAGTTTAATAAATAAGACGTCAGCATTCCCTGAACTTTTGGTTATGCATAATCCAACAGCATTTGCTGCACTAAGTCGCTGATCCTATTCTGTTCCTGTAACAGATTTCTATATGCACATTTTAGATCTAACAATTTATTTCACTCTCATTATTGAAACAAAATGACAGCAGCGTCTTACATGGTGAAGGGTAATCCATTGACCAGCAGAACTCCCCCTTTTTGTCCAATCTGAATTATAGGGGAGTTTTGTTCCTCTGTGAGGAAATAAAGATGAGTAGCTATTTTCTGAACTCCACTAAACTCACTTCGAGGTGCAGCTGTAGCCTTCCACGTACGTACTCCTGTATTCACCAGACACATAGCCCCTCCTGTAACCGCATCAGTGCCATGTATTCTCTTTCACCCTGTGATCCTTTGTAAATTCCCTCTTCAGCACATTGCCCTAGCCTCAACTCACAGAAAAACCTTTTGGCATTGCTTCTACCTTTTGGACGTATTCATCATTTTAATTTGAATTCATGGGAAGTTTTAAAAATAACAAGAGTAGAAATAAATATGTACTAGAATAAAATAAATGAAACAAATAAATACAAGTAACGTCGTCATTTTTGTGCTTCGACAGTTCTGAACATGTTGCCCTTCTTGGTCAGTGACCATTCCCTACACACCTAAACACAATTTGGGTGGAGTATTTTAGAGCAATTCCCATTTAAGATTCACACTACACACCAGTATGTTTTTTCTTCCAATGCAACAATGGTATTATGGTGACATCTAACAAAATTAATAATAATTCTTTTATATTCTCTAGCATTCAAGCCATGTTTAATTTCCCTCCATTGTCCAAATAAGGTCTATATCCAGTTTGTTCAAATTAGGGTCCCCAAAGGTCTCCAAACGGCATTTTGTTAGTGTATTTTGTCAATCACCTTTGATCTAATAACATTTGAGCTCTTATACCTGCTGAAAAAAACTGCCTTTCTTCTTTGTCTTCATGATGTTTCATCAATCCTGATAGGCTCACCTTGCCTCACTTGGTTCCTACGTAACCCACCAGTTAGTTACACTGATGCCGGCCATGCAGTTAGCTTGCTGGGAACAGCATGTCCCATAACACCTAATAAAAATTTCCAGATCTTGTATACATAAAACTATAGATGAAATAATGCCCCACCTGCAAATACAGATAGAGTTTTCTGAGTCTATGAAACCTCAATTCTGCTAGGAAACCATGTTTAGTAAGATCCAGCTTTTCCACAGTTAAAACCACCCTCTTTTCAACATCTTAAAATGATTTTTAAGGTTTACAAAATTGAGAGACCAGAGGGCTTCCATTCCAAACATTTATATGTTCCTCACCCAACAGCAGGAAGCTCATTTCAGACTGCATTTCTGGGTTTGAATTATTATATTCCCTCTAAGTTAGAATACAAACAAGTTGAGATGTATGATAAATTTTCAATATATTGTACAAATGATGCTGGTGGTACTTGTCTGGATAACATTGTGTGAGTAATTCATTCCAAAAGCACACTGTTGAAAATCTCAGATAAGGAACTTCAGTACGGAGTGGTTTGCTGAGAACAGATATGGGAATTTTACATATTTTTTCTCCTCAACTAGCTAAAGTACTTCTTATTTTGTGTAGTACAAAGTATAGAGAGTGAGGCTTTTGATTTATGTGAGCAATATGAATCCATAAAAGTAAATTAATTTGCTTCTGAAATTGTATTGGGACCAGTGATAGTGTTCTTTCTTTATTTTCCCATATGGTGATAGTTGGTGCAATTCTGAATTAAAGTTTGTGAGAGAGACCCTTAGTGTAGAACCTAAGGCAGTTTCATTTAATTTTTCCAAAGATTTATATTCAAGTCTGTGTTTCAGTGAACTAAACCATATAAGTAGATAAAAGTTTCATTTCAAAGAACCTAAATCCAGGATCGTAATTTTTAATTCTAAGTTATGAAGAGTTCAAATTTCTTTACATTTCAGAATTTTAATATTGTCAAGTCTCTTATTTTCCAAATTAATCAGTCTTGGAGGCGCCACATATCCTGACTACTAAAATGTCTAATATCTCCTTTTTGAATCCTTTTTGAGCATGTTTGGGGCAGCTCTTCCCCAAACCATGGGAACTTACTAAGTTTGAAATGTTCAGTTCTGCTTCCAGATGACAGAAACAACTACAAAATCACATCAGTTTATTGTTAAAGTGAATCATGAGGATTCCCTCCACAATACACTATAAATGGCCTTAAAAATACACAGGAGCTCTTTCTGAGCCAGTCCCTGTGCAATCCCATGATGCTCTGCCCTTGAACTGTAAGTTAGAGCTTCCTGTTGTATACCCGTTTGCCACTGTTTCCCAAAGCGTGGCGTGGTGCGAGAGTGACCAGATATCAAAAAGCCTTATACCCTCACCTCAGATCCTAGCCAGAAGTCCAGGCATTCCTGATGCGATAAAAATACATTACCTAGAAGAGCGGTAAGTAGTTCTAAACCAGCCTGCACAGATGTATTATCAGAGAGGCGGGAAAAGATACTAGTTTCAAACATCCTGTCCTCAAGCAGTGAAATCAGAATATTTGACTTAGCAAACTTTGGCATAGGCATTTTTCAAAAGCTAGCCAGCTGATTATAATCTGCAGCCCAACAGTATACCCACCCAGAATCTTATGATAAACAGCAAAACATCTGACAGCTACCTCCTTAAGCAGTGACATTCTTTCTGTTGTATTGTGCTTTTTCCTGTCACATAGCCTACATAAAAGTCACTATAGTAATGTCCACCCTAGCAAGTTTTACTGTCTTTAAAATCCAAAAACTCCTATTTTTTCACACAAATTAGCCCTACCATGTTCATCAAGTAAAGTGATAACAAAGAAACAGAGAAGATTATTCATCTTCTTAGTTAAAGAAGGGTCTTTTGTATCCTTTCAGCATTTGAATGGACTTGTATTCACCTATGTGGGACATCCTCCCTCCCTAAAATCATCAGTTAGATACTTTTACATGCCTCACTGCACTACTGGTTGTTAGGTTTTAATTCACACGTGCAGAGAGCATTGTCTGACTGGGAAACCTCTGTGCCCTAACTGCAATTTAATGTCAAAATAACAGGTTCCTTCCCTTAATTTTTTGATGATGGAGTACTGAGAAAGGCCAAGATCAGAGGAAATTTCAGCCTATACCATAAACTGGAAAAAAACCATGTAAATCAGTCTGAATGAGGCTATTTAAGATGACCCAGTGAAATATAAGACGAAGTTTATGTGTATTATCTGCTTCCTCAAGAAATGAATGTTAGTTTTAATAACCAATGAGGGGAATGGCTTTGTCCTTAAGACTTGTTACCATCAAATGATATTATATCTGCTTTCACTAAGTGCTAAAATTATTTCTTGCTTTAAGTAATTCACTAGAACAATATCTTGTAAGAACTAATACATGAATTAAAATCATTTGATCATTTTGAGTGTCTGTATGTAATTGTGGAAATGCTGCTGAGATGGTAAAAGGTTCAACATTTCCATTTTTAATTTCAAATTGTTTGATGCTTGTGCATGTGAAGAACTTGTGGAAAGGGGATGGAGATTTTTGACAGCGCCTCCTCTGTTAATCACTTCCCTTCTATCCCAGTAAACCTACCATATATAAAATGAAAAAAAAAAAGTGCTTTCTATGCCACTTTAGTCAGCTTTCCCTTTTCTAGACACAGTCGCCAGCACTCACAGTGGAAAGAAGACAGGCTGAATTTAGCTGAGGGTTGGAGGGATTTGCTCAATCATCAGCTGACTCCAAGGCAGGAGCCCTGTGGCAGAAGCATCTGGCAGGGCAGAGCTGCGTACTTCATGGCCACCCAGAAGCAGAGCAGAGAGCTGTGCCAGAGATGATCAGGTGGAGAAACATGTATGATACACAAGGCTACACTTCAGTGACCCAGCAAGACACACCCAGGAGCCTGTTCTCCAAGTCTGCTCAGTGTTTCAGTACAATGAAGTTGACATACCAGGATTAATACTCACATAGGCCACTATAGTTTCTAGACAAGTTCCTTAGACATCTCTCTCTGTGTCAACTTACCAACCCATTTGCTACCACTAAGACCCTTCCATACAGAAAGTCTGGATTGCCCAGGATTCCAGAACAACACTAAAGGTACCCGGTGTCTCCCAGCACTTTGATGAGTATCCTTTGTTGTGCATAAACTATTATCAGAATCCATGTTTGACTTGTCTCCTGAGAAAATTCATTTCCAAATGTACCCCCCATGTGACACGAGTCAAATGCTTAGTAACACCTAGCGAAGCTGCTAAATGCTGGGCTTGTGTCTGAGGTAGCGGGGTGCTTCTCTGTACCACAAAACCCAATGAAAGTTATACTCTTTTGTTATTTAAAAGCCTTCAGGATCAACCCAGTGTCAACCGTGATTATGAAAAACACTCCTTCCAGATTCTGACTGTAAATAGGGAATGTAAAAGAGGATTCCTCTCACCAAGTAAATGGTAGTTTCTAAATTACAGAGTAACTCACATTCTGCTTCTCTTCAGCTATTACTTGTCGAAAGCAAGACGGCGGACAGGCTGGCATCCAGGAATGCCTCAAGTACGCCGGCCCCGTGCCAGCCCTCACTCAGGCTTGCCAGGTCCCCTGCCAAGACGACTGTCAATTTACCAGCTGGTCCAAATTTTCTTCATGCAACGGAGACTGCGGTGCAGTCAGGACCAGAAAGCGCACTATTGTTGGTAAGAATAATTGAAATGCCAAAGCGAACTATTGGCAAGACAGAAAAACACCCTAAAAGTCAGATCACAAGAGTTCTGACAGTGTGTTTGATAACTGCCTTATAACTGCTTCACTTACACTGACTGTCAGTGGATGTGGATGTGCATTTTAACGTAGGCTGGCAGTGACTGAAGCATTATTTCATTTCAGTGCAGTAGAAAGAAAAAGCAGCCTGAGTCCCCGTACAAACTGGAGGTGTAATACATGACAGGTTTATTTTTCATTTCAATACATTCTTTTAGTGAATTGCCCAGGAACTGGGGAGTTCTTCCAGCAAAGAGAAAAGGTTACCCTTCAGTTTTCTACACCGTTCTCACTGTCACAGGCTCACGTAATCCTTCCTCTCCTTGAATATAATATTAGTTCAGAATCTGAAAACTGCACCTAAGACAGAAGTCACAATGACAAAAAGCAGTGACATAACACGCAAAGCAGGAGCGTCATACTGAACTAAAGCTGGGTGCATTCTAAAATCCTGTCGGTGACAATTAAAATCTGAAAATACTGGGGCCAATATATTCAAGCTTTAAAGTTATGAAATGAGCTGCCTGCCAAATGGAAGCTTTTGAAGGCTCTACAAGGCAGCTTAGGAGAATTTGAGGTAAATATGTGTAATTAATTTATTATGTTTTATATTTTATGTGACAGAAATAAAATAATCCTTTTCTAAGTACCTATATAACATATCCAAGAGGTTTCTTTAAAAAAGGAAATTTATTCAGCTTGTTACTTGCAAGTATTTTATTCTGATAATAAATATCTTCATTGTATGTATTATTGATATTTCCTACGTTAACCACCAAGTATGTGAAAATGATGACTCTTGAGGAATTCTGAAAGGTGCGAAGTATAAAAACGTCATTTTCCAAACCTGAATCCCTCTGTATGCAAATATACCACCGTGTGAGCTAGGAAGAGAGAACACTGAGAGAGAACTAAGAATGATATGCAGGACAGTGAAGTCACCCCCACCTCAGTTTTGTGCATGTTATGAAGGAGAGGTTTGCAAAGTTACCTCATCTTCCCTGGTCAGTGGAAACACTTCATAATTTCAGAGGATTTTAATCATTTTAAAACGTAAAAAGTTCAACACACTAGCCAATTCCTTATGCAAAATGAACTACTTTTAAACAAGAAAAATTTCACTATGTAAAGTACCAAATACCCTCAGCAGTCTGGAGACTGAGGCAGAAGAATTGTGAGTTCTACCTCAGCTTGGGCAAATTAAGAAGTTAGTGAGACCCAGTTGCACAATAAAAAGAATAACAAAACGCTGGGGATGTAGCTCAGTGAGAAGGACCTAGGTTCAGTCTCGAGGACTGGGGGGGATTGTGGAAATGCCCAAACCAGCACAAATCTCTATAGAAAACTCTCTGAAATACAAAAACAACATTTATTTATAGGCTACCATTGAGTATAATTACAAACAGACCAAGTGAGTTTAGGAAAGTAGAAAATACAGGAATGCTTGAAGTCGTTTTTTTGGGTTTTTTTTGTTGTTGTTGTTGTTTTTTGTTTTTTTTTAATTTAAAGTGTCTGGTATTTCTCTTCTACAGGAAAAAGCAAAAAGAAGGAAAAATGTAAAAATTCCCATTTGTACCCCCTGATTGAGACTCAGTATTGTCCCTGTGACAAACACAACGCACAGCCCGTGGGGAACTGGTCCGACTGCATTCTGCCCGAGGGGAAGCCGGAAACGGTGTTGGGAATGAAAGTGCAGGGAGAAGTCAAGGAGTGCGGGCAAGGGTACCGGTACCAGGCAATGGCGTGCTACGATCAGAACGGCCGGCTCGTGGAAACGTCCAGATGTAACAGCCATGGTGAGCAGCTTTGCCTCAGTGTCTTACATCTGCTGTCCTGGGGAGAGGAGGTAAAATGTGCGTGGTGATGGGCAAATAGAAGTTTACACAGACGTGATCGACTGCCGTTTATATGCACTGGGACAGTTGTTGCTATTGTCAAATTGTCCAGAACTGACCGCTACGGTCCGAAAGTGCTGATAGGCGGCCTGTTGGCCCAGGAACCTCCCGGGGCGTGTATCAAGTGCCTGCTCATTCAATAGACCCAGCAATCTCCGATTGATTTATATACAGAAAAGGCAGGAAGAGGAGATAAGATTTTAGACCCCAGGATATAGCTCAATGGCACAAGCACCTGCCTGGTGAGCCACAGGTCCTGAGTTCGATTTCTGGTACCAAAAAAAAAAAAGAAGAAGAGATATGATTTTAATTCAAACTGAGAATGAAGTTTTAATGTAGCCAGCTGTGATGACCCATGCCCATAATTCCAGCTAGTTAGAAGACTGAGGAGGATCACAAGTTTGAGCCCAGCCTGGGCAATTTAGTGATTTACCAAGATTCTGTCTCAAAAATTAAAAAGAGAAATTAAAAGGGGCTGGGTGTGCAGCTCAGAGTAAAGACCATGGATTCAATCCCCAGTACCAGAAAAAATAATGTTTTTAAAAGTTTTAAAGTGGACAGGCTTTTGAGGACCAAACTTTACAACGCAGCCAGAATGTCGTTAAGAGGCAGAGAAGACAGCAGTAATTGGTGAAGAGCCAAGTATCTGTTTCTGACATGTTAAGTTTCAAAAGACAAAACCAAACCACAGAAAAGGGCGCATACTCTTAAAGTACACTGGGCTCACTTTATTATCTAAACCAAAAAAAAAAAAAAAGAATATTCATATGTGGATGATAATCTTCCACCCCCTTGATACAGGTGACCAAGAAAGCAGGAGTTAAATTGGCAGGAGCCAGGTGTGCAGCTGGCACCGCCAACCTTGCTGAAGTCACTTCTGCTGCTGGAATAGGATTGCTGTGGCTTTATTATATGGTTCAGAAAACAATAGGAACATTTCACATTTATAAATGATTAAGGTATCATGGTGGTACATTTCTTGCACTCTCTTAGACCCCCTCCCTACAAAGTTGTTTCTGAAACAATTTCTCCTTTTTCTTTTTGAACTTAACTTATAGTTCCTATTTTACCTTTGCGGTGTAAATCCCAAAGACTGCATAATGTCTGATCTTTATATCTACCATCCAAGAGAAAGCTGATTTGGCTGGGAAAAGGCAGTTGTCATAGACTGCAGCATGTGTAGGATACACATGGTGACAAAGGTCTAACACTCCACCAGTACAGTACCATTAGAATGGACAGAACACGTTTAAGGAAGGTGGTAATCACCTAAGAAATCAGTCAGGAGAGACTGAATTTCTTCAGACATTAGTTGGAGTAAATGCATTAGTGAACACTGGAGTATCCCACTGAGTATTCCATAATAGATCAAGTTCATCACAAACAAAACTGCAAGGAATTGTTCCTTATCATGGTGGGTCCTTGTATTTGAAGAAGAACGTGTCTGATTAAACCAGACAGAAGAGGCAGAGGAGTCTTGTAAACAAACTGAAATGGAGTCCTAATTTCTCCAAGACACTTTCTGAGCTGGTAAGTTTTATTTAATGTCTAGTTCATTTGAGAAGTAAAACTTCTCATTTGGAAGCATAGAAACAGCTGGTAGAGCTTTTGCAGTTGCAACTGGGATCTTTTCTTCCTTTCAGATGGAAAAGAGAGGCAAAGGGTGAGGGACTGACTTCTCCTGAGGTGATGGGCCACAGACTTAAAGAGCAGGGGGAGGAAGTAGAGGGTGTCTGAGGACGCAGGGGTACAAAAGAAGGGAACTGCCTAGGGTCTCATTAAAGAGTGTGGCTTCCAGCACTGTCCTGACCGAGGGAGCACAGTGAGGAGGAGGATTGGAAATCTTCCTGCAGCTGCCATTCGCGTGAGCGGTGAAGGGAAGCCATCTGCCATTGTCATGTGGTTCTTTGTCTGCCTGTGCCTGACACTTCCGCTCATCTAGCTACTTCATAGTATGGTTTTCAGACTGGGCTCCACGGAGCCCCTCAGGCGAGCTGTCAAGCATAGTCTCCGATATGCCTGACGCACTTATTGCTGCAAGCTTGTTTTTGGATGAAAGTAATTGCTCTGCTTAAAGTAAATGCAGAATGACTCATTATTATAATAATAAACAATTTAAAATCAATTTGTATTTTGTCTTTACAGTGTTTCTTACTACTTTCCTCCTCATCCTATTACCCTCTGAGCACGCATTGCCCTGATGTCAGAGAGATGGGATAAAAACCCCTTTTTCAGGAAAATAATTTCAAAGTGATATCTGTGGAAGTTTGCTTTTCTTATACAAAACCATTGGGCTGTTGGTTCTTTATGTTGTGGTGCAAGGTCTCACAATTTAGAAAGATACAGGAAGGCCTACGGGAATCCAGGTTCAGATTCCTGGTGTGTTTGTAAAACCGTGCAAATCCCGGAGTTTTCATGTTCTGTATTGCATTAGCTGAGTTAATTTTATTCCAAAAATACCTTTTCCTTCTTCAAAGTGACCTTAAAGTGATCAGGTAAAGCAAACAAGGCTTAAGAGTACGGGTATTTTTTGTATAAATGTGCGGAAAGGGCCCTTATATTAGAGATAAGCTGCACCCATGGTTTCAGAAATAAACCTGAAATTATGCTAAGAAGTTTATGTGCATTTTAAATACCATTCTTCAAGGAAAATCTTCAGTTGTCCTTTCTCTCAATATTTATGCTATTTCTGCATAGTTACCAATATATCCCTTACAGGACATTTTGGCTACTCTGATTTTCAAAAAGAGAAATTGCCTCTCCTTTGGTTATTTAGACCTTTTTTTAAAACTCAAGAAGTACATCCATATAACACTTCCTTCTCCTATTTTTAAAATTAGTTTCTTGCTAGCTTACCCATAGGTTTCACTTTTAAGTCTTTCAAGTATGCAGTAATATACAAAGACACTTAGGCTTCTGGGTTTTGTTGTTGCTGTTTATTAGTTGTTTTGTTACGTTTTGTTTTGGTTGGTTGATTAGCTCTACATTTTCTTCTATATGTTAAAATGAACATGAAAGAATGTGCTTTTTTAAAAAAATTAAAATTCCAAATGGTTTAAAATATGAATGCAATTTTAAAGTACTCCAGTGAAAACCTATATGGACATTTTATTTCTCTCTGACACAGCAAGATGTTGTAAGAAAATATCAATAATTACAAGAATGCCCTATCTGAGTCATTGTACAGATTCAGTTTATATTAACATAAATAAACAAATAGGCAAAGCTATAGTAAAGAAACCTGTTCACCTAGTTGAATGCAGCATCTTTCCAAATTATTACAAAATATCTTTTGGTTAAAGTTTAATTATCATGAGAATCCAACACTCTAGTATTTAAGTATCATACTATGGAAATAGTTCTATGAAAACATTAGATTTTCCTTGATTGAAAGAACAGTGCTCTTCATTGGATCACATTAAAAATAAATAATTCTAACAAGCTTCAAATTTAATTTATTTCCCATTACTTTATCTTAATAATCTGAACACTTTGTCAAATACCTTTTTACTGCTGACAAAGCCTTATAGGGAAAGTGAAGTTTTTAGACCCTGCCTTTGATTTTTCATTCCCTGTTAGTTAGAACTGTGTTAAATTTGTGGAGTAAGTCAATAAACACCTTTATCTATATAATTATTTTTGTTATCTTGTTTGGATAAGTAGACTATAGATATAGTTTCTTATATAGATAAGTTAGTTGTGTGTGTGTGTGTGTGTGTGTGTGTGTGCGTGTGTGTGTGTGTGCCTGGAAGCTGAATACAAGTACACCTAATTAGGCCAACTCAGTATTTTTACAAGATTGCTGTTACTTCAGATGCCAACTATAAGTTCGGGGGTCCCCAAACCAACCTTACCTCTGAAGTGACTACAAATTTGCATATTCCCATACTGCCTCATGTAGTAATTAATTGGAATAATTAATAATCCATTGGAATGACTCATAGAAAAACACTATACTTTTTCGTGGCCATTTTATGATAGTAAAAAGATACAAATTAGAACCAGTCCCAAAAAACAGGTGAGCTTCCGGGTTCTCTCCTAACAGTCAGGAGGCTTCTCCCTCCTGTCACACTGATGTATATCACCAAATAGCTCACCTGAGATTTGACAGCCACTCTTAATAAAAATAGTGGGGTTTCACACATAGATAAAACTGACTGAATTACTGACTGTGTAGTTGAATTCACTTTTCCCCTCCTGACGGTCAGGCAGAGCTCCTGTGTCTCAGTGCTCCTGTTCTTTCATGACTCGTTTGCTCTTTCAGGTGTGACTGGCCCCCTCCTGCGATCTCTTTACCTTAAATTCACTTAAGGTGTCATCCACTGTGAATAACAAAATATCCCTATCTCTCAGAAAATTTCAGGGCTTAGGCACTATAAACCAAGGGCCAGGAACAAAGATCAGTCAAATGTTTTATACAAAAAGCTTCAGCATTTACTCTAAGAAATAGCCTTGATTTTAAATACACACACACACATACACACACACACACACACACACACACACACTTGACCTTAGCCTAAGGACTGTGGTGAGCCCACACATAGATACACCTAGTGAATCTGCATGTGTCTTGGTTATTCATTAGGCTCCCAAAATGGAAATATCAGCAAAAATAAAACCCTGTAACCATTCATACAATGTTGAAATTTTCTGAAAAAAATGTGTATGCAATCAGCAGATATGCATCTGTTTACAAACAAAATTAAAGTTAAAATAGCATTTTATTACAGTTATACACATTTACCTGAGCACCCCACTATGATAGCTAATAGCCCAATACTGATATGTAAGTTTTCATGAATATATGAGTTTTCGTAAAACGCTAAATGCTGGAGTTTGCATAGATGTGCTAGTGTGGATTCCTCAAGTTACCAAATTAACAGTTTATAATATGTAATTGCTAAAGAATATTCTATCCACTTGGAAAGCTTTAGCAAGGTTTTCAAGTCTATGAGTATCAACATAGATAAAAATCTAGCTAAATTGTTGCTTCTGGTTGCAGCTACATATGTTTAATAAACATTTAATAGGAGAGATTTTTTACTTTGCTTTGGAAATTGATCCCAATGATTCAGACAGTGTGCCAGAGTTACTCATTAACAGAGTTGTATGTTATCCAATATTTTCCTGTGCATTTAAAAATGAATTCTTTAACCATCAACTGTGCACCTTTCAACAGAACAATGTACTAATTATGAAGTTTGTTGAGTGCTCTTTTATCTGAAAATTCATAATTCAAATGAACGAGGTGATTTCATGTATCTCAAAGGTAGTATACCCTCTGGTTGCCACTTTGAGCTTGCTTCTGTTTTGTATTTGTTCCAACTTGAAGCAGCATACAAAAAGGATGATTAGAAGTCAAGAGTTTGGTTTTCTCAAATGTCAAACTCAGTATTGAACTGCTAAAAGTTTTAACGTCTTAATGGTGAAGTCAGTTTTTTATTCCACCACTCCTCAGAAGTCACAAGTTGCTCTAAGATACCAGCAGTTTATTTAGCCTTAAAACACTTCAAATGTTTCTCTTTCCATCCGCCATGATTGTTTGGTGTTCACTGCCCTCAAAAACAATCTTAGTAGGGAAAGTAGGGGGATGCTTACCTAGCAGTTCTCTAGTAGCATTAAGGACTTTAATGATGCTAGATAAACATGACAGGCAATTATCGAACATTGGAAAATAAAGCATGAGATCCTAAAAAATAAACTGTTTTATTTTGTCTCAGTCCCTAATTTCTATGTTTCAACTGTTTAAGAGTTTGAGTTTAACTTGAGAGATGTTTTCTGTAAGATGCTACTGGAAAATCAGGAATAAATTTTAAGCCTCCTTCCTGGGTTACACAATCAATCTGAAGTTATGAACATTAAATCTCACTAACACCATCACAGTTCAGATAAAATGGGAAGGAACGTTGATTGTTACTCTGTGAAGTAATAATAAGAAAAATCTTGTGATTTCATTTTCAAAAACTGAATAATAAACAAGGCTTACTTTTGACATCATTTTTCCATACAGCTGGAAAAATGTGCTGTCTTTCTAGAGATATTTCAATACCATGAGCTTTAAAATACTGCAGTCCTTTTGCCAAATCCAAATATCTGAAATATTTGGAAATTATTTGGATTATTTTTAAAATTAATCATACTTTCACAAATAATTTTAATTATTTGGTCACAGAAATTCACTGATTTCAGGAGTGACAAAAGACACTTTTACAGTTGGATGCCACTTATTAAATTATTGCAATTAATCTAAATTATTACTGGTCCAATTAGAAGTCTTTTTAGAGGGCATCTGATAATATGTTAAATCTATTTGCCGGATATAGTACAAGAAAACAAAAATGGGATTTGAAATACATATTAACTCAGAATGGTGAAGAGGGCTTATTTCCCACCTTGAACCATAGTTCAAAATATGACATTTAAATCCATCATTCCAATTTATTTGAAGGATAGCTATGCTTTTTAAAATTTTCAAAAACGTTATTATTAAATACTCTTCAATTTTTGTTGAATTTTCCTCTTACACATTATCAGTACCTTCCAAGCCCTTGTCAGTGTGAAAAGCACATTCATAAACCACCATCTTCTGCCAGTCTTCCCTGTGACAGCTGATAAAAATCTCACTCCACACCCCTGCCCTCCGGGTTATCTGGGACTGATACCCCCTAGTGAAAACCGTTTAATTGTATTCTGCTAGTTCCTCATACCAAATTTGTGGTCCCATTACTTTTAAAGATGCCTTTATACTTCACTTACAATAAGGTGATAGAGAAACATACTCGGGCACATCAGTTTCTCTCCGAGGAAAGCCCCCAGGAAAGGCAGATACTCATGCTTACTGCTTTGTGTCTCTGGTGTGAGAAACTGAAAGCGTAAACAAGGGCCAAAGTGTGTAATAGATAGTGTGAAGCAGGAAGAAAATGTCCAAGCAGAAAGAAGAACTAGCGAGGGCAGAGGGGAAAAGGAAGGAAGGGGAAAGAAAAAAGGGATGAGAAAGGGAGGAAAACTGGAAACAAAGCTTTTTAAATATGGAGGGGTAGAGGTTTTGAAGGGCAGGTAGGGGAAAAAGAATCAAGTTATATCGTGTGCAGGTACAACTTCCCTATGACGGTGATCATCATGTATGCCTAAAATGTGCCGATAAGCTCAGTGAATTAAAAAGTGTGATCTCAAGCATCTGTCCCACCCAACAAAACCACGTACTTATGTTTACCAAAAGACACATAGGTACATGTTCTAGAATGTTCAAAGGGGCATTATGAACAAGTCTTGCACTAAAAATGACCCAGATGCTCTCCAATAAATAAGCCATAACGTATCAACTCAATAGCATGCTACGCATCAGTTAGAATGAAGAGTCGTCAGCCATATGGATGCGTTTATCCCCTCAGTGCATAATGGAAAGGGCGTAAACAAATCGGTGTACCCTGTGTGATCCCACAGACATAAACTAAGTAAAGAGAAATTCTTGTATGTTGTGAGGAGTCAGGACAGTGGTTGCCCTATTTAAAAAGACAGTGATTGGAAGGCCACACAAAGAGGGTTATGAAGCGCTAGTTTCTTGAGTTTTTTCACTGACATTTACACTGATGAAAGATGCACTCTTATGCACAAGGAGTATCATAAAAGTTTCGAACAGATAATGCATTCTTTTGAAAAAGTATAGCAGATAATATTAAAAATATGCCACAGATCTGTTTCTCTTCCAGATTTCGTTTGCTCTGCCTGTCTTAAAACAGTGCTCTGTAACTTCAGTCCTGCACATTCTCCCCCTTCTCTTTCTGTCTCTCTCTCTCTCTCTCTGTCTCTCTCCCTCACACACACACACACACACACATGTACACATGCATGCACACACACACACACACACACACACACACGAGTACAAGTAAAACTGTTGAAACTTGAGTCTGCTCGCTGCACTGTATCAGTGTTAATATCTCTGTTTAAATCATACTCTAGTTACCAATGAGGGGCTGGGGAAAATGTTCAAAGAACTCCTCTTTTTTTTTTACAATTGCATATGAATCGATCATTAACTTCATAAAAATTTTTCAATAAAGTGAAGAACTGAGTAAACACAAGAAAACATACTAACTTCTAAAAGTCAGACCCTATCCCAGATGGAATTTATCAGAATATCTGAAAGCTGAGAGAAGCCTGTACTTTTGACCAGTCTCAAATAATTTACAGACAAAAACAGATAGGTAATAAATCCACTAGCACTTTAACACTATTTCATTCAGAACAGTTTGAGCACAAGCTTCTAGATTAAACTAGCCATTTCAATTTAAAGATTGTCTGATTTCCCTGTGTTTAAAAAAATTGATATGTGTTGATTATATTTTAATTCTACTTAGAGTAGAAGAAAAATAAAATACTTTCGAGTAAATTCAAGGCTCTGGACTAAGAAGCTCTAAAAGACCACTGAAAGAAATTAAAGAGGATTGAATAAATAGAAAGAAATAATAACCATGCGGATTAAGAGGACAATACTCCCAAATTGAACAGATTTGAAGCAATTTCCATCAAACCTCTTGCAAAAATAGATCAACTAATTCTAAAATGCATGGCAACAATAGACAAAACTATCTTGAAAAAGAAGACAGACTAGAAAGACTCACACCGTGCTAGTTTCAAAACTTACTACAAAGAGTAGTCAAGGCAATGCGGTACTGGCATGAGACAGGCCGTGGCAATAAACGGAAGGAAATTTAAAAATAAGCTCTTACACCTGTGTTCAATTCCAGCAAGAGTGCCAAAATAATTAAACAGGGAAAAAACAATGTTTTCAGAAAATGAGACCTGGATAACACCCTAGCCTGACAGACTGAGGCCCTGTCACGTCATGCTTGTACATTGTCTAAAGCTACATGCAAAAGAAGAAGGTTGGACCCTTGCCTTTTATCACTGACAAAAGAAATTAACTCAAAGTGAAACATACCCAAATTAAAGTTAAAATTATGAAACTCTCAGAAGAAAACGCAGGGGTAATCACAGGTTCAGGTAACGGTTTCCTAGATGTGACTGCAACGCACAAGCAACCAGAGGTAAAGAGAGTGGGCTTCACCCATTCACACTTAAGCCTTCTGTTCTTCAGAGAACACTGCGACTGCAAAGTTAGACAATCACAAGTGTGACAAGGATATTTGGGGACTGGGAAATACCTAGATTGCGAGTAGGATACAACATGGGGCAGTAACGTTGGGCGACACCTTGACACTGCTTTGGAAAGTAAAGCACTGAACAGAATTAACATATGATTGAACAGTGCCACTCCTAGGTACATATCCAAACAAATGGGGACCATGTCCATGTAAAGTTGTACACAGATGGTGGTGGTGGCATTCGTCATACTAGGAAAATATGGGAACAAATGAAATATCTGCTAATGAACAAAATGTGGCGTATCTGGTTTTTTTTTTTTTTTTTTTTTTTGGCGGTACTGGGGATCAAACTCAGGACCCTGCGCTTGCTAGGCAGGCGCTTATTCCACTGAGCTATATCCCCAGCCCTATGTGGTGTATCTGTGCAACAGGATATGATTCAGTCACAGAAGAGTTGAAGTACAGCTAGCTTCTGCACCATAGATCAACTTGGAAAACGTGAAAGTAGGTTTTAAAAGCCAGTCACAGAAGACCAGTCAAGAGCAGCTTGATTTCATTGATAGAAAACATGCAGAGGAGACTGTTTCATGAAGAAAGGGGATTGTGGGTGGAAGGGGGATGTGGCAATTGTCTACCAATCAGAGTAGGGGTCTTGGAGTGGGTGGTAAATTTATAGGGTAGTGAAGACTTCACAACTCAGCAAATCTACTAAAACCCAACCTCAAGCTGATTTTTATAACTTTTAAATTTTATTTTACAGAGAAAAAACATGACAAATGATTTCAAAACAGGTCAGTAGGAGAGTTACAATAAGTTACACATTACGTATTATTGTCTTCATAGTAGTTATTCAGAGCACAAGACATAGGCATGACATCTTGTCCAGACAATGTGAACACAAACCTTTCTGTTTAGTGAACTAAGAGAAACTAGCTGTATAACTGTCTCAACTATCTTGGGTATAAATATATTTTTTTCTTTTCCCCTTCTTCCTTTCCCCTTTCCCCCTTCACAGTGTGTCTTTTCTTTTGAGCAATTTCTTCCCGTCACACTATCTATTGTACATTTTGGATCTTTTTTACTCTTTTAGTGTCTCACACTAGTGAGACAATATGATGTTTCTACATGTGTGTCTGGACTATTTCATTATGAGTATGGTCCTGAGTTTCATCCATTTACCTATAAAAGCCTCCAGTTTACCCTTCTTTATGGCTGAAACCATATCTTTTTTTATCCATTCCTTCCTCAGTTGATGGGCACTTGAGTTGTTTCCAAGGTTTAGCTATTACAAAGTATGCTACTATAAACCAGGTGTACATATATCACTGTATAAGATGTTTTTAATTCTTTTGGGAAGATACCCAGATGTGGAATAGCTGGGTGAAATGGGACCTCTAATCCTGGTTTTTTAAGGAATCTCCACACTGATTTCCACAGTGGTTGCACCAGTCTGCACTCCTACCAACAATGGAGAAGGGTTCCTTTTTCCCCACAACCCTGCCAGCATTTGTTGTTGGTTGATTTCTTAATGATAAACATGCTTTCTGGGGTGAGATGGGATCTCAGTGCTTTAATTTGTACCTCTCAAATGACCAGTGATATTGAACATTTTTTTATATATATATTTGCTGTTTGTATTCTTTCACCTGAGAAGTGTATATTCATCTCAGATGCCCTTTTTTGGATTGGGTCTTTGAATTGGAGGGGTCTGATTTTTTCAGTTTTTTATGTGGTCTAGATATAAATCCTTTGTCTGAGGGACAGCTGGCTCTAAATTTTTCCCACTCTGTGGGTGTCTTTCCACTTTGTTGGTGATTTCTTTTGTTGTGCAAAAGCTTTTTAATAAAGTGAGACCCCATTTGTGGATTCTTTATACTATCAATCTACCTGGAATTCCCTAGTACAAATTTTTTATATTATTATCATTTTAGAATCAAATCTCTACTCTTGATGTGTAATGATGCCTCATTGTTTTCTCATGCAGGAAATTACCTGTCTCCACAGTCAGTTGTCTGAAGGAACTTTTCTCCCATATTTGCTTTGAAAACAATAGGAATAATTTGATGTTGTGACATATCAAGTTTGTAGTGAAGGACTGCTCAAGCAGAATGTTTCCTCTTCCCCCAACAAATCAGTAGACTGTTAATTTAACTTGTGTGTGACTTGAGGCAGTGAGGACCACACCAGACCTCAGACTTTTCCTCATCTCACAGTGTGTGAAGTTGCTCTTCTCAATTCTCTCTCTCCTTCTGTGTCCTTATCTGACCACCAAATCCCCACACCCGCCTAATACATTTACAGGACTTTTAAGAAAACTAAACAGATACAAGAAGTCAAGGTGCCTTGAAACTGACAGCTCTCTGAAAGTATGAAGCATTGTTTACTTAACACCCTTCATTTTGCTTCTTCGGATTTGATTTTCAAAGAAGGGGAAACGTATGGAGCTAAGCTAAATGATTTTCTTGGATACTGAGGGAGAGAGACTGGCTCTTCTTCCTGAGGAAGAATGTTCCGTGGACTCCAAATCCTGTCCTTGTGTGACATTAGCAGGGTTTTATAAAAAACGATGTTAAGATTTTTTCAATGCACCATTCTCTCCGGCAGCATAAGGGTGATATGGCAGCAGACAGGTTATTGTCAATTAAACAAGAGCTGTCAGGAAGTCAGAAATGCTGAAGCATGGTGGGCGAGAATCCAAGGAACCGCTCAGGTGTTATTGGAACAGAGTCACTCGATGCGCGTGTCATTTTCCTGCAGAATTTAATTTGAGTCCCTATCAAGTAGACATCTGCATTTGCATGCTGCCGTCAAGTCAAACTTGGACCTTCTAAATGAGCTGGAACGGGGAGAGGGGTGGTAGGAGGGTGACAGGTGGTGGACGTGGCCCTTACCTCCCTCTCCTCCCTCAGGTTACATTGAAGAGGCCTGCATCATCCCCTGCCCCTCAGACTGCAAGCTCAGCGAGTGGTCCAACTGGTCCCGCTGCAGCAAGTCCTGCGGCAGCGGGGTGAAGGTTCGATCCAAATGGCTGCGTGAAAAACCCTATAACGGAGGAAGGCCCTGCCCTAAGCTGGATCATGTTAACCAGGTATCTTCTTAACCTTGAGAGCATTAAAGTGCTGTTGAGATTCACATGGGTTTATTATTTCTCAAAAATGGACAACAATAAGTAAACCCTGCTGAAGGAGAAATGTAATTTATTGTATTTTCAGAACAGCTGAGTAAATGACGTGTGTTTTTGGAAACTCAGATTGGATATGTTATCTCTGAAATGTCTGGAGACTCGGTACCCTCCCAGTGCATAAATATGAATATAATTCAACGAGAAAAAAATGATGACGAGTGCACCACCAGTTTAGTTGTTGGTACTTTTACATTTTGTTTGGCCGTTTATTAGGGTTTGGGTGTAATTCATTAATCATTGTCCATAGGCATCACTTGTAACCCATTGCAGATAAGAAAGACTAAGGGGAGAATTTACTAATTCAAGTGCAATGCCTTTATCAGTCAATTACCATGTTTTACCCATCTCTGAATTGACAAAGAATGAATTTTGTATAGTATGTGTAGATACGCGAATTTAAGTTGCAAGCAAATGAACAATCAAATGAATACACAGAGAGGTTTTGTACTGTGTAATTTGAATCTCCGAGCGCTGCTTACCACTACAAGTGTTTTCCTTCCAAAATTAGCCCAAATTTAATCCAAACACCAAAAGCACATAATAGAGACAACCAAAATAGATTCTGAACAAATAAAGGATGACCATAGAGAATTGAATTCTATAGAAATTATTTTCAAAGACTCCAGACTTGTCCAAAGTTACTCAGTGCTTCCTTCACATACTACTGGGAGTGACTGATATGCGCCGCTGCTGCCCTCTACTGGTGATGAGGTGTCCTTGTCATGGAACATTTTACATTTCTAAAATTGGTTATCCCAAAGAACATTCAGTTCCGTGACTCTAATTATATAAATATGGCATAGGATAACTGAAGTGGAATGTTTATAGCAAAAGGAATGCTTCTCTGCAAGTTCTGAAACCTCCAATTGTCAAGAGCAAGTTTAAATTTTTAGTAAATGATGATCCACTCCTAATAAATAAAAATTCTTCTCACACACGTATCCGCTTCATTTTAGTACAGATGTGTCTTTCTGCAAGATAGTCAGATCCACAATTTAAGTAAGCTATGTTTACCTCAGGATTTTCTTCAACAATGAATTCCAAAGTTCCAGGACCTTTCACAAAGTTGTCTTTGCTATGAAAATTTGTACCCTAAAACTAATTTGCTGTCACCACCCACTGGGCAGAGTTTGATAGGGATGCTTAGGCACTGTTTCTCTGCTTGCTGGAAGGACACCTGGAGATCAGTAGCTAAAAAAACACAAGGTTAATACAAGAGATAAGAGATTTCTAATAGCCGAGGGAAAGGGGAAGCAGCAGCTTGTCCTTATGGTAATGTTTTAATTACAGATTAAAAAGAAGGAAATTGCAATGGGTTAAGTGTGTAGCGGTCATATTTACATGTCAATAAATTACCATGATAACTTGATAAGAGATGATTTATTTTATGTAAACACTGTAAAGCAAAGGGTAGGAGCTTAGCTAAGCTTATTATGGTGCCCGAGAGTAAATACCTCTGTCGTTCTTTTTCAATAGCTGAATGTACAAGTTTATCACTTAGGGTATAGAAATTTTCAGGGGTTGAGAGAGGGGATCGCTCAGGAAATTGTTACCTATAAACAAATACTGTTTCAATTTGATCTAAAAAATAAAAATATTCTCCAGCTAACACGGAAAAATAAAATGGCTACTCTTTTTAAGGTGATCGGAATATACTGTTGACAAGATATGATTATTTTCTATACACTGTAATGACATGGGTAATATTTTCCCATCTGAGAAGTGATCTGTACCTGGGGCGGGGGTAATAAATATTACTCTTAACCAAGAAAAGAAAACATTTAACTTTGAGCAAAAATGTTCCACATAAAAATAGAAATTTTAGGGATTTATATATTAGTGAAATATTTTTAAACAGTAAAGAATAGGCAAAGTTTTGTATTAGCATAAAAATTGTAGATCATATAGTTTTACTATAATTATGCGTTCCTAAAAGGCAATTGATTGACTTGAAAATGATGAGGTTCTATTTTCCGATGAAGGACGCATATTTTCTCCAAAACAGATGCATCAAGTGATTAAGATAAATCAATGGATAGATTAATCTATGGATAGATCAGTATATAGATAATAATCCACTTAACGGCTGGGTCATAGGTTGTTTGCAATCATGTATGTTTCCATGATAAAATATTTTCCTGATAAACATTTAGTGCTCTGCTCAGTTTTGTGAGATTTCTTCATGCTCTTCATCCAGACCCTTCCTTGGCTGAGCTGTTTAAATACCCACATGATTTTCTTCTCCTGAAGCATAAAAAAAGTTCAACTAGAAATAAGCCTTTACATGTAGCCATACTTGAACCTTCCTGTTGTGCTCATAATATACTGACGTTTTTATTCATTTTTGTTTGTCTTCCTTTTCTACATTCCTGCTGACCATTCCTCCAGGCACAGGTAAGAACCCTTAAACCTACTGATTCTTCACAGAGCATTTTTTTTAAAAAAACCTGATTTCTGAGAATGTATTTCTTTTCTTGCTGTTGTCTTTTATGTCTTACAGAAAAAATATCAGTTTTCGTTGTTGTATTCCTCTAGCTCTTCCCTCTCTATTTCCTGGCATAGTTACCTGTGTTTTTATTTAACTATCAAGTGGGGGATAAGCTTCCTCCCTGGCCACTGCTCACCCACGTTCTTGGGCTTCGCAGAGCGAGCGGGTGAACTGCA
Organism: Dinomys branickii; assembly: GCA_004027595.1. Classification (NCBI taxonomy): domain Eukaryota; kingdom Metazoa; phylum Chordata; class Mammalia; order Rodentia; family Dinomyidae; genus Dinomys; species Dinomys branickii. The sequence goes on along the minus strand of PVLD010002458.1, from coordinate 99,619 downwards.
GCAAGGCTGGAAACAGCTGTGCGGAGGGTGCCGGGAGCTGCTCTGCCTTCACTCTGAAGGAAGAGATTAGCACCAAAGCTGTGAGGGGACTGGGAAGGACAGCAGCTCCCCTTCGATTGTTCCCTCCCCAGAGTTGTAGGGTAGTGTTTAATACTGTCCTGTTAATCTTATTTTAATACAGAACCAAAGGTGAAGCCGGGCATGGTGGCGCACGCCTGTAATCCCAGTACTTGGGAGGCTGAGGCAGGAGGATCGTTGTGAGTTCAAGGCCAGCTTGGGCTACAAAGTGAGCTCAAGGCCAGCCTGAACTGCAGAGCAAGACCCTGTCTCAAAAAGACAAAAAAAAATTGAAAAGGAACCCAAAGGTGAATGTACTTGCTTATAAGAATAACTGTAGAGTCTTACTCTAATAGCGCATATTTTTCATTCCTGTTCGTAATAGATTCGTTTTCTTCACTTTACTTGAATTCTTAGCCCAATCAAATCTGCAAAAGTAACTCCAAAGAGCTCTTGAAATCTATGTTTTCTGAAATTAGTTACATAAAACTTTCTCCTATGCGTATAACAGAAAATAAAGTTGGGTTGTCGTAGATTATGCAAATAACGTGAAAAATTTTTCTTTCACAGTTGTGTCATCTTGATTGTAGAGGATTACAATACACTTTTTTCCCTTATTTTTGCTCACTGAGCAAACAGCATAATTGTTTCATTACTCTAAAATGCCTTAAAGTAGGAGTCACACCCCACATGTGGGGCCCACAGCCTTTACGTACTTAGAGCATAGACAGCTACCTTTGTTTCACCTGGCCCTAAAGTTTTGGGCTATAGCTATATATAATATGGGATTAACTTTAGACCTTACTTCCAAGTCCTAAGTGATCAACAGTTAGTTTTAAGATGGCTTTATTTCATAGTACTTATGTTTTAATTTAGTTTCCTGCATAAAAACAAAAAACTTTTTATTCCTATTGTCATACATATTTATCTGGAAAATGGGACAAATTAGATTTATTTGTAAAACAGCTGTGCTCACATAATCATTTCTTTATTTCTTTCTTTGGCTAAAAATCTATTGAATGCCTAACAAATCAGTGCTCTCAGCTAAATATTGAAGCCACAAAGTTGTGAAAAAGTCAAATGGTCCTGAAAATTACATTCAGTGCAGCAAGTGTCAGTACATAGAAATGTGTCTTTAATCTGGTCCAGCAAGCCAAATCTATTCTGATAGCAAAGTAGTAGAATAACAGTATGCAACATAGCCAGTCTCCCTTTTACTGCTAGAATGCTCAAGAAATTCCCTCATTACTATTTTAGAGCAATAATAAAGGAGAAGAATAAAAATATCTTAACAATGAGGTAAAACTGTGCTTGTGTGAGAGTCCTCCCACTCTCTCCTCAGATTCCCTGAAGTAAAACTGTGCTTGTGTGAAAATCCTCCCACTCTCTCCTCAGATTCCCTGAAGTAAAACTGTGCTTGTGTGAAAATCCTCCCACTCTCTCCTTGGATTCCCTGAAGTAAAACTGTGCTTGTGTGAAAATCCTCCCACTCTCTGCTCGGATTCCCTGAAGTAAAACTGTGCTTGTGTGAAAATCCTCCCACTTTTCTCCTCGGATTTCTTGAAGTAAAACTGTTACTGTGTGAAAGTCCTCCCACTCTCTCCTCGGATTCCCTGAAATTCTGAGGGCCATGTGTGTTCCAGGTGTATGAAGTCGTCCCGTGCCACAGTGACTGCAACCAGTACATATGGGTCACAGAGCCGTGGAGTGTCTGCAAGGTGACCTTCGTGAATATGCAGGACAACTGTGGAGAAGGCGTGCAAACCCGAAAAGTGAGGTAAGGCCACACACCTGGTCGCACAGAGAGCCACCTTCCAGGCTCACCTGTGCTGCTGTAAGTGCTGATTCCCCTCTAGGCTCTTGAATAACTTTGTCTTTAGTTTTGTTTTTAGGGAATCAGGTTCATGGAGGTCTCTAAGACCATCTACTTCGAGCAGCAGTTTGAGATATTCCTTTCTTTACTTAAAAGATTTCACTTCCTAGCTCTTAAAGAGCAGTTGCTAAAGCTGCCCGCTGGCTACTGCCCCTCACTCCCTGTGGCTGTGCTGTCCAGTCAGGCAGCCTCTAGCCCTACCTAGCTATTTTGATTCTAACTAAAAGTAATTAGAAGCAAAGGTTAAAACACACTTCTTCATTTGCAGTAGCTGTACTTAAAGTGCTAAGTAGCCACAGGAGGATATTCTGATGTAAAGAATAGATAGAAAACATGCTTGTCTTGTATTGAAAAGATTTACTTACATGTTGGCAATTCTATAGGTTTCTCCAAACAAAACTTTGTCATATTCATAAGAATTCCCTGATGCCCAGTGTAAGTATAATATGCATTAAATTGTCCATGTCATCTCTGTCACATGCATCACATGACCCTTAAAAGTTCTAGAACCTGTGAACAGGTGTTTGAGGTTTTAACTTCTACATCTTGTGCATTAGATTGCAAAGTTCTACCCTAGTAGGACCATTCATCAAGAGCTGAAATTCAAACCCAAATCTCCTGTCACTCTCTAGTTATACCAGTTTCTTTTCACCTGCTCAGTGGCATCTTAAAGACAAATTTAAAACCCAGAAGTTGGCAACATGTGTGATTAAGTTTATTTTTTCCTATAACCTTTTCATTAATTTAAGATTGATAGCCAAGCATTCCCAGCACTTGGGAGGCTGAAGCAGGAGGATCCAGCCTGAACTGCATAGTGAGACCCTGTCTCAAAAAGACAAAAAAACCCAAAAGATTGATGTTGCAATAGGTAAATAGAACAAATATTTATACCATAAAATGTTTGCACATAAAGCTGTATTTCTAACAGAAATTTCCTTTTAAAAGCCCAGCTGAACTCTCAGTTTACTTTTGCTCAGGAACTTCATGAAAGTGGTCTAGACATTGATAGGTTTTTCCAGCACAGAGAGAAGTAAAGCAGAATAAAATGCCTTTACTGTGGGCGTGTAGAAGACCACAGTAGTGAAGAGAGGAGAGACGTGGAACTTCTGATGGCCTGTCCTGGGGTCAAAGGTTAAATAGGCCCAGGCTGGAGGTGGGGTTTAGGAGGTGGACCACCTGACATGGCAGACCAGGATTGGGTGGGAGTGTGGGAAAAGGAAACAGGACATTACAAAAAAGGAAGTAGGAAGTCGTAACTTGACTCAGAGGAAAAAAGGTGGTGCTTAGCACATGACCTCTAGTGGCCAGCACTATATTGGCTTGGTGTCATAATGTCTCAGCACAACACATGACCACCAGTGCCATATTGGCTGAATGTCATAGTGACTAGGCAAGAATTACAGTGAGGTGAGAAACCCATCAGACATGAAAAAGGTGCAGAGACTAAATGAGCAGATAGGGAAAAGGAGGAAAAAGAGATTCTGTCGTTTATTATTCTTACAAATAAAATATTTTCTCTGGAAAAAGAAAACAAAATTTGTCCTGAATTAGATCCATTTAGTTGCTTTCTTATTTTAAAAAATGCACAGCTACTGATTTTTTCAGCTTTTGCTTCAACTATTCTTGCTTCTTTTCACTTTGTAAGTAGATATTTTCAACATTTGTGAACACACTCGAAAGAAAGTAACTTTTCATATCAATGTTTTTAGCAAACGTCTTTGATACCAGTAGACAAGGTCAACATTGAGGGCGCTCTCCAGTCATGTGATAATGTTGATAATACACCTCCCTAACTTTGTCTTCTGCCGATTAAGTCCAAATGTCCTATTCAAATGCAGACATGGGTGGCTTTTCAGGAGAAACGAGTCCATGAAAAAGCAGGTTTAAATTTATCCCAGCTCAGTCTTCCTCTCAGAGACTCATGATGATACAGGGGAGAAAAACTCCCAACCTGCTAGATGTCTGGTGCAAATCTGTGCTCTCTAAAATCAAAGAATGAATTTTAGGAACAACAGAGGTCAGGAGCAGAATATATTTATTGGAGGGGAAGAAAGATTCAGTCCGCAGGGGAGACAGACAGACAGACACAAGGGGGCCTGAGTGTGTTGCCAAAGAACTTGTCTTTTCTAGGGATTTTTATAGAGCAAATCCATGACATGAGGTACGTCCAACCTGGGAAACAAGGTGGGCTTGAGGTGGGACAAAACTATGGTCCACCAATAAAATTACAAGCATAATTGCTCAGGAAAATTGATTAAATCTGGGTCAAATCGGGAGGTGAGCCACATAGCAAGTGGGCATGAACTGGGGGTGCTTTTCCTGTAAGGGGTTGGGCTAGTGACTTCCTGGCTTCCTCAGGGTGATTGCTACCTATTTAGAATATCAATCGCGGATGTCCATCCCTAGGGAGGTGTGTGGGTGCATTTGTTTCCTCTTTTGTCAAGATGTGTGGCCCACAGCAGAAGTGCCTGTCTCTGCCACAGTCCCAAGGTATCTTGTCTTCCATACTGGCTCCTTCGAGGGCCCGGCCCCGTCTGACCACCTACAATAGTTCTATCTAGCTCAGCCGCCTACAACAATATGGCATAACAAGGAGTGGGTGGTAGTAGTAATCTGCCATTGGCAGGAAGCTGTACTCTTTCCATGACATTTTTTTAAGAGTTGCCTGTAGTATGAGAACTGGGATCCTTAGGGGAAGAAGATGCATGTGTTCCCATGTTTGTAATAGCTAAGTGTTGGAGACAGCGCATATGTCCATCAGCAGATTAACTGATAAGGAAAATGTGGTGTTTATGCACAAGGGAGTGCTACTCTATGCCATAAAAGGTAAACTTAAATTCATAGAAAAATAGGTCCAACGTGGGAACATGATGTTGAGTAAGTCAGACACATGAGCTTAAATGTCACATGGTTTTTCTTCGTATGACTAACTCAAGGTAATGTGTACAACGGAGGAGCAAAACAGAAGATTGATGAATAGGAAGGAAAGGTTCAAATGGCTCCCCACACTGCCTACTGCACTGTTTCAAAATATTTTCATATATATGCTAATTTGTTTCACTTACATTACTAGTTTTCTTAGTTCATTAGAAAGAAAGTTTTGTGCTAATACCTGTTTCTTCTTTGTAAGAGAGAATCTTTTTTGTAGCTGTCTTGTACTCTGCGTAACTTTTTTAAGATAACAATACCCAGTGTATTAATTATTTTTATTCTCTTATTATTTTGTTTTATGGTATCATAAAGTACAGTATAGAAAAGAATTACCAGTACATGTTAACAATAAAAGGACAGATTCAGTTGCTGTTGATCACGGTTTCCCCCCAGACAATATACTCCCTTACGGCCTCTCATGGACCGTTTGTCTCAGAATTTGTGCTGTCCTATGCTTTTCTAAAATCATTCTATTTTCTCACAGCATTATTTTCATTCATTGAAAGAAACAAAGGGTAAAAATGTGAAGAAAGTCAATGGTTTATATGTGTACAGCCCTCTGCTGGGCTCAACACTAGACCCAAATGCTTCTGTATTCTAGGGTGATAAAAATCATGAGTATAAATGAAAATAAATAAAGCCTCTTCGTAGGCTAAGTTTGCTCTGATTTTATAGAATGAAAATGTATGTTTAAAATAACAGTCTGCTAGAAATAAAGCCTGTTAAGAATTTTTGAGTGGTAAATATAACTGATACATAGAGTATCAAGCAAATAAATATCTTATTATACATTTTTTATCTATATAATATCCATTCTTATTATTTCTTTTGATGTTCCTTAAATGAATACATGACTTGCATAATACAACTTAAAATAAAAGGATAAACTTTGAAAATGAATTCCGTGTACGTAACTACTTGCTAGGCATTGAACATCTGTTCTTAACTTGGGTCAAAATTTTGCAACCTAATCCTTAGTCAGCCCCTACCATGAATGCAATCTCAGAACTAAATCCAGCTTCTGAGCAAGGAAATGACTTGTCTGCACAGATCGTCTTCAAGCTGCTATCAAAAGAACCTTTTAAAATGCTCTTGCGGGTAGAACTTTTTCTGGGAAACTAAAACCCTCCCAAAGAGATTATAGCCTGATTTTTTGGCTTTGAGATCCATAAATACCTACCTGCACGTGTTTCTATGATGGATTTTTACATACAGGATATACCAAAAGTCCAGAGGTAGACATTTGTATGCATATTTTTGCCGGGCTATACCCAACCACGTACAGTTTTCAAGTCTGAGGATCTCGCACAGGAAAGGGCTGTTGCCTTTACATCTGGCAGCACTTTATCGAAACACGATTCTGCAAAGTAGATTTATAAAGACACAGTGTCCCCTACTGATGGTAAACCCCTGAGGAAATTGGGTTCCAGGTGAAGCATCGCAGTGGTCTGTGAGCCTCGAGAGCTGCAGCCTTCCTTTCGTTTCCTCTGATGCTAGGCTCTTCCCAGACCTGCTAGTTTGGTTGACCTTTTCCAAGTGACAGATGAAGAGTAAAGTTTTTTTCTTCCACTGCTGAAGCATCCAGAGAGAGATTGTTACTGTAGTAAAAGAAAAGCCACATTAATTGAATTCTTAAGGGCTCAGTACAGGTCCTTCATAACTGCTCAGAATAGAATAAAGTGAATGCTAGCTTTGAATTTGCTTCATTAAAAACAAAAGTAATGATTAAGAAATCAACATACAAGAAGATCCAAATAACCACATTGAGAGAACTTGTGCAATTTTAATTATAATTTTCTTTTTACTTCTTGCTTTCCTTTCAGGTTAGCAATAGATAGAGGCTGAAATTACTTTTAAAATAACAAAACAATTTCATAAATGTTCCCAGTTATCTTTCAAAACACTGCATAAAATCCTTCAAACAGGTACTAGAGTATGCCTAGTCTTCCGTCCTATGTGAATCACATCAACCTTCTGTACAGAATTCACTATTTTTTCAGACTAACATGGATTATAATCCAAAACCGTAACCTCTTTGAGTCTCTTTAGACCCCTGTCATTAGTCCCTGCCTCATAAGTGAATCTGAATGGCCCTTTCCTTTGGGGGAAAGCTTAGCTTCAAGGTGGAATTTACATATGCATATGAACATCATGCATGAAGGCATGTATTTTTTACTCAAGTAGAAGCACTATAAACATTCCGGGGAGATCCATTTTTGGAGGCAGTTACTTATTAGATATAGAACTTCCTGCCTCAACGCTGAGATGACGTAAGAAGAACCACCTATTCTGTGGGTTGGCCATTACTCTATCTGTTGGGAGTCCTTTACTGGCGTGTGTTTCTCCAGGTGCATGCAGAATACAGCAGACGGTCCTTCCGAAGTGGTGGAGGATTATCTCTGTGACCCGGAGGAGATGCCCCTGGGGTCTCGAGAGTGCAAATTGCCGTGCCCCGAAGACTGTGTAATATCTGAATGGGGCCCGTGGACCCTCTGTGCTTTGGTGAGATAATTAATCATTTTATTAATGTGTAGTTTGCTTGATTCCTTACCACTAAAGCTTTAAAGGTATTAAGAAAAATGATAGCTTTGGTGTCAAAGCTATTTGTGACCCAAGTTTACCGACGCAAAGCGTGTTTCCTTGGCCAGTTCATTCTCTCACAGTGCCATGGAAAGGTCAGTCACTAAGGTCACTAAGCAGCTCCGCTCTTGCAAGCCCCAAGCCCAGAACACACAATGCATTTGGCTGGTTTTGCAAATACAGCGTGTTAAAAACTGCGGTGGTGAGAATGATTCCCTTGAAGGAAAGAGAAAAAAAAGGACGCTCTTTAATAGTGTCAATTTATTGTCACCCCTGCTTTTTGCCCAATCCATTTTATTTAAATAATAAGAATAATCTTTCATACTGCAGTGGGAGCACTGCGGCAGGAGTGTTAACACTGAAAAGCAAAGATGCAGGATAAGAATTATTGACTCTCTCTGGCCCTGGAAAGGCAGCTGAGAGTTCCAGAATTCCAAAGCTCAGGATTTCAACAGCAGCAGGAGCTGCAGCACAGGGCTTGGGAAGGGTATCACTTGAAACACTGCTGGCTACTTGTTAGGAAATTTGCATATCCTTGACATCTCCATAGACATGTGCATCTTAAAAAGATCATCAAAACCATGGGGAAAATTCATCTAATACAGAACTTATTTGCTGAGATGCTCTATGGAAGAATGTTAAGGAGAAGTCTACAGTATCTTTCTCTAAGGAGAAATTGCTTCAAAGACATTGACAGGCAATTAAATAATAAGGCTGGAACAAAATGGGCCTGGTACCCGACGTTACAATAGGTTAAAATGCAAAGCAAAACCAACTTTTTCACAGGAGTGTGTGTCTTATTTTTCTTGTTGCTGAGACAAAATACCTGGCCCTCAAAGTGAAAGGAGGAATATTTCACGTAGCTCACAGCTGGTAGAACTTTCAGTCCCTAACTGGCTGGCTCCGAGGCAGTGTGGTGTGACTGACAGGCACCGCAGAGGAGAGACAGTGCATGGTGGGCAGAAGGTAATAGAACAACAAGGGACAACCACAGCTCTCACACCCTTAATCCTAGAGCTCCTGACCTGAGCATTGCACCGTGAGTTGATGACACATAGATCCACCCAGCCCTGGAAAATCCCCACCTATGACTGCATGAGGCTTTGGGGGAAATCTAAACACAGTCCATAACAGCATGCAAATAAATTTCTTCTTTAATCCTCTTCCATTGGATTTGAAGGTATGCCAAAGAATTGGACTACCTTCTACAGTGCTTAACCATGTTTGTAACTGTCAGAACCTTTTCTTTTTAGATTCGTTGTAAAAAGCTTCCATTTTTATAAAATAGTGAATGTTGAATCTAGCTTCTTTCTAAACTCATGTATGGGATTCTAATAGCAAGAACCACTGTGATACAATTATGCCCAGATCATTTCTGTTTTAAAAGACAAAGGATACATTTTAGAAAAATAATTGAGACTCCTCTAAGTATAAAACTGTTGGTGAAATATACATTGTCTTCCTGTCAGTTTGTCATAGAAATATTTAGAAAAAGAATAAAGCTCAGTTGAACAGCTATGGTGCTTGGGCTTTAGACTTTTACCTTTAGTTCATCTTGTTTCATTATTTTTGATGACCAAGAACTGAATTGGGAGTACAGAATATGTAAGATATAAGCCTCTCAATGTACACACACTGTAGGATGGAACAATATTATAAATACATAAGTCACATTCTATAAGGATAGTAAAGGTCATTGCAGTGTGTGATCAAAGTACAGTAAGGAGCAATTGTTTAGGCCTAAAAAAGCCCAGCAAGTCTTATCGTTACCTGCTTTTGCTCTTAGAAAACTAGTGTTTTTGAAGACAAACCAGTAGAAAAATGGCAGTCAAGTCCTTTCAGGTGCTAGTTGTGATGTGTGCATATATTTGCATACATTAAGAAAATAAAAATCATTAATACCAAGATAATTCTTTAAAGTTCCTCTTAAAAGATTTACCTAGTGAAAGAGAAGGTATGCATAATTTTACATTAAGGAATTAGCATTTTACAATAGCAAACATGACCTTAGTATCTGTTGGTACAGATGTGAGATGATGTGTATTCGTAGATGGCATGTGAAATCTTAAGCATCTTACAGCTAGATGGGACTTCACAGTTGCAGCTAATGCCTTCATTTTGTACACGGAAAACTGAAGCATAATTAGAGTAACCAACTTGCTCAAGTTAGCCAGTGGCCCAAATAGTCTAACTCCTGCTCCAGCACTGTGCCCAATGTCCTCGCTGTTGTGTGGCTGAGAACTCACTTTTCTGAGGACTCCTGTTGTTCTCTGTAAGCCTTGCAATCAAAGCAGTTTCCGACAAAGGTCAGCTGATCCCATCAGACAACCTGCTGATGAAGGAAGAGCCTGCCCTGATGCTATCGAAAAGGAGCCCTGTATCCTGAACAAAAACTGCTACCACTATGATTATAACGTGACAGGTACGTGAAAGTCATCCCACCACAGAGCTTGAGGCCAAATCCCATGTCTGTCTGCCCTGAGACATTCGCGTCAGTATAGCTCATCTCCATCTCTGTGTGTTTTGGACCTGGAACTTAGGCTTCCAGAAATAATTATCTATTAAACAACATAAACCCTTATCTATTCTATTTTTAGCAAACTTAGAGATATAGAGAATAAAAACCTCAACAGACATTGACCCATAAAGTAGGTTGTGAATATTCTAAGTAATCCTATTTGAATCATCATCCCACATAAGAAAGACACAAGTAAGAGAAATATTTTTAACACAGATTCCAAGTTTATTGAAAGGTGTCTTCCTTTTTCAGATACTTAATTGCTGTAGCATACTAAGACAACAATTCTTGGGTGTGTGGGTAGCTTATAAGTATGGCTGGTTTGTTACCAAAACATCAGCAGGCTTAAATTGGGCCAAAGATTGTAAATCAGTGTTACAAAGATAGAGAAAAAATACATGAGTGTTTTTCAGAAAACCAAGTTTATTATAAATATTTTTATCCTAAAATCTATTTAATATTTTGCGTACAACAAGAAAATGTTCCATAGGTTCATATGATTTGGGACGACACCAAAGCTCGCTTTAGAGTTTTGCAAGTACAAGGATATCACGGTCATATTCACTTCTTATTTCTTTTGATTTTTCTCTTCATTTTATTTTCATGACACCAAAGAAATCAAGTCCTCTGGGACACGCTGCGTTAGCCTGAATAAAAGATGAAAAATTATTTTGCAAAAAAGCATAAAATAAAAAAATTAAATAATGTGCCCAAAGTTATTTTTGAAATAAATGTTTGTATTTAAAGCATTCTAAATAAGGAGAATTGATAAAATATGTACTTTTCCTAGAATGTGGCTACATAAAGCACCATCTATAAAAATGATAGTAATTTTGCTGCGGCAGAAATAATGCTAAAATTTTAAATTCTGCTTTTATCAGAAAAAATATCTAAGTGACATTGATCTGTGGGCCCCAGTCATTTTTCCAATATGACCAAACAACTAGCTATCAAGGTTGTCAACTCAACATCTGCCGTGAAGAATAATCCCAGCAGCTCAGTGCAACCCCAGCAGTTCTATTTGACTCCTGATATGTTCAAAGCTGGGACCCATATGCTCTCTATGTGGGATGATTATTGCAGGGCTTACGAAGCAGTTTTGAATTAAGTATGGGATTCAGGTCATCAGAGTTTCATTTGAAATCTGTTTCATGCACGGCCTTCTGCTCTGATGGACCTCCTTCCTTTCAGACTGGAGTACGTGTCAGCTGAGCGAGAAGGCCGTCTGTGGAAATGGCATTAAAACAAGGATGTTGGACTGTGTCCGCAGCGATGGCAAGTCGGTGGACCTGAAATATTGTGAAGAGGTGGGTGGGTGCTGTGTGAGGACATTTTTCCCTAATAATTTCATTTCATGTTGAACCTAGTGACCTGTGTGCTCCCGCAGCTCATTACAGCAGATGTTTTCTGCACTATTCACAAGCCACTTAGTCCCCTCCTGAAAAGAGACAGCATCCAATACTACTGATTTTCACATACAATTTCCTGCATTTTGTTCTGCTTGGAGCCCACAGCTATGCTAATTAGCCCATCTCCAAAGAAATGCTTGTGAAATAATGAGTAATCAGGTGAGTAAAGGCAATAAATCTTAGTCGGACTGCTCATCATCTTTTCTAATTTGATGTGAATTTTTGTAGGGCCTGGGACACCTGCCAAGACCCATCATTTATTCTCCCTGTTGTTAAACATCGATCACCTGTGGTTTGGTAGCACATTTTTATATTAAGATCTAATACCCAGCTGTGAGAGTCCAAGTGCTCAGGTCTGGGTAATGCAGCTTGAAATTCAAACAAAGAAATAAGATCTGCCATTACTACTTTTTAGATACAGAGAAATATAGTTGTTAAATGCTCTAGTCAAAAAATGTAATGTTATGCTCCTACATGACCTTCTATAACACTGAAAAAGAAATGACCTTCTTTAGTTTTCATGAAGCTCCACTTCATGATATAATAATCCTAGCTGGTTTCCATACTGGAAATGTACTCACGTTACTGATAAGTTTTACTCCAAATATGTCTGAGGCCACTGGGTCAAGTTCAAACCAACATAAGCAGCAGCTTCAATAGATCTGGAGAAGGCCAGTAGGAGTTTATAACTTCATCAAAGAGTCCAACAGATATGGTCACCCCAATTCATCTGTAGATTCTGGGTGCTATTATCAGTCCGGAGAAAGCTGTCCCAACTCCTAAGGAAAAAAATTCTAGATGGAAATATTTTAATCCATTTGATCTTTGGCGTATATGTCTCTGTGATCATGGGAGCAGAGCTCTCAGATATGCTGAAAATATCTAGTTGCTTCTTTAATAAATCCCTCCCACTGTAATCTTACAATGCGATTTAGTTTATTCTTACTTTAGATTTAAGCAATTTAAATTTCACAACTGAATCATCTTGGTTTTGGAGATAATAACATTATAGTAGGGTAACCATTATATAAATATCATTATCGTAAATGGAGTATAGTCCGGTACTGGCTGGAGAGCTTTCTGGGCCTTGATTCTGTCTGGCAAATGCACACATGAATGCCATCGTGGGCCAAAGAAAACACAAAGTATGTAGTTCTAAGAGCAGTTTAAAAGCTGAACCCAAATCATACGAGGCCAATGTTAAACTATTTCATATGACTGAAGGACTAAGGTAAAAATAGGATCATGGGTTTAAGTGCAATAGTTTAAAATAAACTAGATAAACTCTGTGAAAGATCTCATGTCAATTATTCTAGAGGTAAGAGAAGTTTACACTTAAGTGAAAGTGCTATAATATTTGAACACTGCAGTGACAGTTAGAGATTCGGATCCCAGCATTCTGGTACTGTCTGTAGCAGAACGGTGCTACTTTCTGAGGGAACTGGAGTAAATAGCTCACATCCAGCTTTATTCATACCGCTCTCCCAGCAGTAGATTTCCAAGCAAACCTGGCCATCTCTGTGAACAGCGGACTAACTGCCCACCTACCGGTACATGTGCACACCCTGTGTTCGGTGCACTAGCAGTGGGAAGCTCTTGCCACAGAGAAAGAGGTCATTACCGCCCCACAAAGACGAACACAAGGGTGAGCCCACCCTGGAATTTATGTACTATCTGTTTCCCTTGGGTGATTTTGAGATATTTTCTCACCTGATACCTAGTTGTTCATTTCTCCTTCCCTGTTCTTTAGGCCCTAAGTAGGCTTCTTTTAACTAAGACTAGTATATTTAGCTAAGTGAATGGAGGGGTAAATAGCCAGATGGACAAGAAAGTGACTAAAAAGATAAATGTAGGAAAAATAGTAGAGGATGAATACGTCTAATTAGTAGATATCCTGGACACCTATAAACACATACCTCTTTCTAACCTGTTATAATAGTTGAGGGGCTGGGGATATAGCTCAGTGGAATAAGCGCTTGCCAAGGAAGCGCAGGGTCCTGAGTTCGATCCCCAGTACCGCCAAAAAAAAAAAAAAAAAGTTGAATTCTGTGCTTGAAACTCTCTATGAAACTATAATTTACTTTAAATGTAACACATTATTTTAATCACATCAACCAAGATTCTTATAACCAACTTCCTATGACCGTTATGAGTCTTTAATTGATATGTTAAAAAATAATTTTCTCCTAAATACTCAAGTGTCAAGTATTCGCAGTGAAAAATGTCATGGGCGTACCTGATGAGAAAAATAGTACAAAAATCAAGGATCAAGATCGAATATGTATTGTATTTTCTGTATTGTTTATGGCTTTTCTGGTTCATATGTCTCCATTCTTTTGTCTTTAAAATAAAATTAAAAAAAAAAAAAGATCGAATATGTATATGTAACAACCCTGCACAATAAATGTATTTAGTGTGTACCCAACACATGTACTAATAAAAAGGAAAGAACAATGTGTGTACATACAGAATGTAGTTAAATATGTTGGTATACCCCTATTTATTAAAAAAAGAGTATAAATATATACACCGGAGTCCAATTTTTCATCTATATTGAAAAAATATAGAAAACTTTTCCGTTGTTTTCTTCTCCTGCTGTATAAATTAGATAGTAGGAGTTTTGTTTTCATATAGAAAGAACAAAGGCCTTTAAAACCTTTCCAAAAACTACCAGTGTAAAAACTTGTATCCCTCCATCAAGCTCTTAAATTTTTCCTATTTCAGTGATACTTTGTACCTTAGAATTTTTATGTTAGAATATTCAGCAGATGAATTTGAAACCTCTACTTACATTTTTAAAGCAGGACCTGTAAATTCTAAACAATGAACTCTAAATGCCAATGAAATGGCACATTATTATCGGATAAGAAGTTTAACAACAAAATAACTAAATGTTATTACAGTTAGCTGCTAAGATCAGTTTTAGAAGAGAAAATGTTTGTTTAAAAATGCAAATAAATCATTCATGGTCAAACACACGCAGAGGAGCCGCATTTCCTTTCGAGAAAGACAGCTTGAAAACTCTGAGGGGTGACAGGTACCGCGTGCGGGTTTGTGAATGCCAGGCACCCTCTCAACAGCTGAGCTCCATCTAGTCCCAAAATTGACATTTGATATTATTTCTTCACCTTATATCATTAGTGTTCAGTGGCAGTTTGTCTTTAAAAATCCTTCCCTTTCCCTCTTCTGTTTCACATGCAAAAAGCAAATAACATCCTGAAGATATAATTGTGTATCTATATGTTAATTATATTCTTGCCTTTGAACTAATAGAGAATAATTATGCTTATACTTACTTTTTCCTCATTTAGGAAACTCTAACCAATTGGGAGATTAAATCTATTTTTTTCATTGTTTACTAAAAATTATTACATTACACTTAAGAATATATAGTCGGTAGGCCCTGCACTCACCCCGTGCCCTTGGCTGTGGCCCTCCTGGATCGAGCCGTAATATTTTGGTGTGTGATGGTTTGGAGCTCCTCTCCTCCCCTCCCCTCCCGTCTGATGTTCTCTCCTCTCCCCCTCTCCCCTCTCCTCACCTCTTCCCTCTCCTCCCCTCCTTCCCACCGCCAGTTCATCCTAATAGATCTCCCTCTGCTTTTTCAGCTTGGCCGTGAGAGGCACTGGCAGATGAATACATCCTGCGTGGTGGAATGTCCCGTGAACTGTCAGATGTCTGACTGGTCACCTTGGTCAGAATGTTCTCAGACGTGTGGCCTCACAGGTTTGTTTGTACCACAAGTAGCGTTAGGCAAGTTGTCAGAATGCGTAACATAAAATATCGCTCAGTCAGTCACATCGGATAACCTGCAGGAAGGCTCCTAGCTAGGGAGTCGTTCTTTCTAAAACATGGGAGCTTTACTTATTCCTGAGTCTCCTGGAGAGATCTCTACACTGCCTCCCCCCAGTAAGATATCTGCTTGCCCAGCATAACGTATCACTGAAGTCACATCACCTTTTCTCTCTGGAAGGAAAAATGACCCGAAGACGAACAGTGACGCAGCCCTTCCAGGGGGACGGAAGACCATGCCCTTCCCTGATGGAACAGTCCAAGCCCTGCCCGGTGAAGCCCTGTTATCGGTGGCAGTATAGCCAGTGGTCTGCATGCCAAGTGCAGGTATCAGATCTGAAGAAGTTGTGTCAACTGTGTATCTGTAAAAGACTTGGTTTCAGAAATGTTTTGCAGAGCTGATAGGCTGAAGGTTCCTGCTCAAAGATTTTAGTTACTTTGCTATTTTGCAACCATTTAATTAGTTGTGAAAACAAAAACTCCCTGTCCTGTACTTTTAGAATCATTCGGAGACCGATCCATTTTAATGAAAATTTATTTGCCTGTCCTTGGCTAGAAAACAACTGCGTTGTTCAGTGCATGCTTTCTATCTTGTGTCCTATCGGACTTCTTCCCCAGGGTTTGAAACGGTTCTCTAACTGTTCATAAATCAAAATCAGTGATGGCTGTCAGTGATGAGCTCCCTAATGGATTATTTTCCTCTTGCTAATTAGTCATTTCTTCCTCCATTCCAGGAGGCCCAGTGTGGAGGAGGGGCCAGAACAAGGAACATTTCCTGTGTAGTCACTGATGGCTCGGGTGATGATCTCGGCAAAGTGGTCGATGAGGAGCTCTGTGCTGACATTGAACCCATTGTAGATGGTAATAAAAAAATGGTTCTGGAGGAGCCCTGCACCCAGCCTTGCCCAGGTAACAGCAGCAGAACAAAATCTATTTTAGTGATTTCTTCCCCGGGCCAGAGTCAAGAAGGTTTTGCATATACAGGTAAGTTAAGGAATGTCTGTAGTCAGCTGGGCATGGTGGTGCGCAGCTGCAGTCCCAGCACTCGGAGAGACTGCAGTGGGCCTGGTAAATTTCATCCCAGTCTTGGCAATTTAGTGATTTAACAAGACCCTGTTTCAAAATAGACTGGACCTGTGGACTTTGCTGTGCCGAGTGGTCACATAATCAACAGAGTGGCCAAGTCTACAGTGTGGGGGGGCGTACCAATCCCAAAACCAAATGCCCAGCGTTAATCACAGGACCGTTACAGTATCTCCCACACTGCTCGGAGCCGGTGCTTTTCTTGGGAGCTGGGCTCTGCCTTCCTGTGGGCGCCCACTGCACATTTGCATCACGCATAGTCACTCATCCTCCTGACCTTTACATATCACGTGTACTTGTACACCAGCCTCGGGACTTGAGGGCGGAAATACAATAAGAGACAAACTAACCTTGTCCTCATGGAGCTCCCATTCTAACGACAGAAACAGTTAATAATCTAATAGTGGCATAAATTAACGTAAGAGCATAATCTGTGCTAAATAATGTAAAATAAAACTACAAGACGCCGTGGTAGCACAGTACATAACATAGATCCCACTTTAATAAAACTACAGATCCAGAAGGGAGCTGCTTTCCTCTTATGAATTACAACCTGTTCATCTACGTTCCTCTCTTGCTAGTTGTGTCTAATGATAGGTTTGAAAAGCCAGCAATGTGTGAACTAATAAGCTTTGAAGAATAGAATTCTGAGTTAGGAAATACATTTCATGCATTTAATTGTTGTGCCTTTGGTAGACGTGGTGTAGTTTTATTTTTATTACAATGGTTTACATGCCCAAAATACATATAAAAGTATGTGCAGTATAGCCTCACCCTCATTTGCTGTTATTAAATCTCTGAACTTTGACATGCATTATTTTGAGATGATAATTATATGACTCACAGACTGTCATTAAAAGATTTATTGAGTTTTCTTGCAAAATACATGATGTTAAATGAGGATAAACACAGAGATGAAGCCTCCTACTGAAAGAATGCATCTTATTTCCATGCAGTTTGCAGCCTCTGAGGTGAAGCTGTGCTACATTCGTGTGGATAGGATATTTTTACTTCAAACTTATTTTTTTCTCACTCGTTAAAAACTGAGTAGCCCAAATGTAGCATTGCCTAGGAGACAGAAGTGTTTCTAAAACTTTCTTAAAATATATAAAAGTATTTTTAGTTTCATTTTTCTTATCATTTCTAAAATTTATTAGATTATTTTGTATCAATCAGTAGTGCTAATGATACTCTGTAGTAAGTGTCTACAAAAATCACTCTGCTATCATACGTGTATCTGACAGTCAATAGTTTGTATATTGCCAGGGTTTCCAAGTACAACATATTTTCCATTATCAGAGCTCCAGGCAACTTTGTGTTAATATTAGCAATCTTCAGCATAAAATAAAGCAATATGAATGATTCGTGTCATTCGGATGGAGTGATAATGTGTTCTAATGGATCTGGACCCATCATTATAGCTGCACTGAACCATATTACCAAGTAGTCAGTCCTGAAGAATGAATGAGAATTTGGAAAAGTAAATTGCATAAGGCCCTCCCTGTTCTCAAAATGGCTTGAGATGTTTAACACATGGATACACTATAGCCCGGCAGTTCCATGTACATGTTCCTATGTACATACCCAATAAAAACATATTTGGGATGTGCACTTATCCATCTAAGACTTATATTAGATGATTCACAGCAGCATTATTTGTAAAAGAGAAAGCGTGTAACTCTCCATACGCTATCAACAATAGAATAGGTCCCTAATTTGTAGTATAGTCACACAACTGAATAAGGTCCAGCAGTCAGAATGAGCCTGTTAAAATTTCAATAATATATGACAGCTCTCATGGACATAATGAGTTGAAAGATACCAGACATATACAAAGATGCATATAGTATTCATATATTATGGTGGGGGGTTCAGAGATTCTGGGATGGTTCTGCTCCTTGATTTAATGTTGATTACATGGATATGAAATCAGGTTATGAAAATTCAGCTATCTATGCGTTTATGATAGGTAATAATTTTTCATGTTCCATTTATTGTTCTTTGATAAATACTTATAAAGAGGAGATGATTCAAAATGTAGATCAAAGGAAATAACATCATTCCCACTACCGTGGCTGCCTAGCCATAGCACCTCCGAGAGGAGATGGAAGGAAAACATAGCTGCCAGCTTTTTTAGCCTTGGGCTTCACTGCTTTGAAATTGTGATACCTAAGGACGCTCAAGCCCTTGATGATGCTGTGCAAGAGATGTGTGTTGTAGCCCAGTATCTCTTAATGAGAAAGTTCCTTCAAATCACGGTTATTTTTCTTATCATTAAGCAACATATACCAAGGAATCACCACTCAGAAAAATAACAACAGCTATAAGCTGTGAAAACTTATATAAAATTGTATAGAAATTTGAAATTATTAGATGTTTATCCAAATTTTATAAATATTATAAATGAACAGCATATCAGCATGACAAGAATTACAGTGAGCATTTGCCTGGCCATTCTCCATAGGTCTGAGTATAAACTACCAACCTGTGATTTTCAGGTGACTGTTACCTGGAGGACTGGTCTTCATGGAGCCTGTGTCAGCTGACCTGTGTGAATGGGGAGGATCTTGGCTTTGGTGGAATACAGGTCCGATCCAGAGCAGTGATTATACAGGAACTAGAGAATCAACATCTGTGCCCAGAACAGATGTTAGAAACAAAGTCATGTGATGGTGAGAGTCTACCCTCAGTCAATCTGTCCATTTTAGTTTTGTGTCAATATTTAAAAGCATAAGATAAGAAAGGCTCAGCCTGGTGTGGTGGAACAGGCCTGTAATACTATCTACCAGGTAGGCTGGAGCAGGAGAATGGAGAGTCCAAGCAAGCCTAGGTAATTTGGTGAGACTCTGTCTCAAATAAACATAAAAAGGGATTGAGGATGCAACTCAGTGGTAAAGTCTCAGAGTTCAATCTCCAGTACTACAAAAAATAAATTTTTTCTATTAAACAAATTTTCTAAAATCCCACTAAAAGTTGAGAATTAAATTAGTAGTAATATTCTGAATTATAAAATTTTAGAAGAAAAAATGCTGTCACCCATAATAAACTAGACCTAAGAAAAGTAGAAGTACATGTGCTTCCAGGTTTATGAGCTAAAGAAGCTAGAGATAATTAATTATAATTAGCACATTTTATACTTATAAGTATCATGAATCTAATAATATTTTCCATTTATTTAAATGACAAAATTAAAACTTACACACCCACAGCAAAATAGGAAAGTGTACTATCCTCAGGAGTTGATAAACTATTGATAAGAATTAGCAATTTTAGCCAGGCATGGGGGCACATACCTGTAATCTCAGCACTTAGGAGGCTGAGCCTGGAGGATTGCCATGACTTTGAGACTAGCCTGGGGCTACACAGTAAATTCAAGGCCAGTCTGGATGACGTAGCAAGACCTTGGGTCAGAAAGAAAGAAAGAGAGAGAGAGAAAGAAAGAAGGAAAGAGAAAGAGAGAGGAAAGGAAGGAAGGAAGGAAGGAAGGAAGGAAGGAAGGAAGAGAGAAAGGAAGGAAGGAAGGAAGGAAGGAAGGAAGGAAGAGAGAAAGGAAGGAAGGAAGGGCATTAGCAATCATAAAGGGGTAAAATGATCAGTATGTGATATATACATGTCTCAAGAACCCGAACTAAATATATCACAAGCACAAACTAATAAAAAAATTTATATAAAATAAATCAGCAACTTTACTTTTAATATAATTTGACACAGAACATAGAAGCCATGTATGTTGTACGTCTATATATGTTGGTATAGACATAGGCAGGACAATTCAGTCAAACTTGGCAGCACATGCATACTCGAGAACCACAGAGAATTAAATGTCATACAGTGGAAATTGGAAATCTCAACACAGAGAAAAGAACTGATACCTAATGGGGAATGTGGACTCAGCAACCCTTTCATTTCTATTTGTGCTCTGAAACAGTCAAGAAATGTAAATTATAATGTCAATTTGGATCCAAAATTTCACCTTCACACCGAAATACTGCAGAAGAGGGCATAGAATGTCAAACACTTAGAATGAAAACCAAATGGGTAGAAGAGTTAACCCCCAAAATGGACAAAATTCCTACTCCATCAATTTACCCTTCATAATGCATCAGCCAGGTAAAACACTCCATAAACCTAGAGCAGGGTAGCTGAGATGTAGAACCAGTTTGAGGCTTACAATAAATTAAATAGTTCCCCAGGCAAGAAAGAGAACTGTTTATCCCACAGGACAAAATGATAACATTGGAAATCAATACCACAGTGATTGCACACACACAAAACGTCCTTCATGCATACCCAGAATTTGAAAACTGCACTTTTAGAGTGTTACATCTCAAGCATTGTATGGAATGTAGCAAAGAAGTACTAAGAAGAGAATTTAAAGCTTTAAATGCTTATATAGAAGAAAGAAAAGTTTAAAAATGAGCTATGCTTTCAATTCTTTTTTATTTGAAATGCTTAAAGGAAATATAAGGCAGTGAATCTAGATGACTACAAACTCAGGAACAGAGGAAACAAAAGACACAGAGATAATCAACAAAACCAATAGCTTGTTTTTTGACCAGACTAACAAAGTAAATCACACTGTGGCAAATCAAAGGAGAAAAACAACGAGGCCAACACTACTACACACAGAAAAGAGCCTAGAAATTATAATAGAGGCGTCGCTTTTGCCGACAATGTAAAATCTCAAGTGAAGATAATGTATAGAATGCTGTAATTTATCAAGATAAATAGAAAAAATACATAGCTACACCATGGGTTCTATAACCATTATAAATCAAATATACACATACATATGCACACAATCTAAAACCTGAAGGGGTTTAACTATGTTTTATCAAAATTTAAAGAAACAGACAACTTTTATTTATATGAAATCCTAAGAAAATACAAACAAATTAAGTGGAGAGAAAAGAGAAAGGAAAATGTCCCAACATCCTCCCACACTATAACCTTGACATTGAAAGCACTCAATGAAATCAAACCACCCATGATAATAAATGTCAAATCCTATAAAAATTACTATCTAAGAAAACAATAGTATATTTAGTATATAATTAGTATCATGACTAGTTGTGACATTCTATAAATACAAATTTACCTAAATATTAGAAAAATCTGTTACATTCTTACACATTAACCGAAATCAACAGGATCTGAGTTTTAAATGCATGTTGGAAAGAGTGGAGAATTCTGTCCTCATGTACTAAAACTTGCAAACTGAATTTAAACTTGAAGGAAAAATTTTACCTTAAAAAGGTAGGATAATTTATCAAGTATTTGGAAGGAAAAAGAAAGTTAAACATACAATTTAAAAGCTGATATACTAAAGGTTTGATAGTCTTACCAGAAAGACCCAATTATAAAATTATAATCATAAAAATATCACCATACAAGTAGAAATGTCTGACAAAATGAGATGAGTTACATAAGGGAAATTATAAAATCTTATAGAAGGCATAAAGAACTAAAACATTGATAAAATACACAGTCATGAATAAAGATCTGCAATATCAAAAGATCAATTTTATATAAATTTAGCCATAAATTCCATGTGATTTTGGCTGATAGCTAAAATAATTTGAGAAATAGACTCTAATATTAACTTGGAGGGAAAATAACATAAATATCCTTAAGAAGAGGAAATGAAACAAATCTATTACATAGCTTTATTCAAGACTGATGTCATAGATTATGACATTTCTTAGATAATAATTTTTATAGGACTTAACATTTATTACCATAGATGGTTTGATTTCATTGAGTGCTTTCAATGTAACTGAGTAAAGGCTTAGTTACAAAGAATGGTCATTAATAATAAAATAATTACACCAATTAGACAAGATGGAGAATCTCAGGAATAAATTCTCACATATATGCAAATGGGAGAGTGAAAGTAGAGAATGAGTGGGTAAATAATGTTGCCATGATTTTTAATCCATATAAAGTTTCCTAAAGTATTCTTAGCACTCATAATATAAAACTATATTCCATATAAACTGTAGACCTAAAGGTAAAGAGCAAAGCTGTAAAATACTTAAAGAAAATATGAAAAAAATGACAGTGAAGAAGGGTTTTCTAAATACTCTTCCAACACACAAGGAAAAAGAAAAAGATTGCAAGTATATATTAAATTGAACTTTCTACACAGTAAAATAGATCATGAAAAGCAAAAATGGAATAGTGTAACAGAGGACGTAGCTGAACATGGTGAGGTATGTAGTACAGTGGGTTTCTCTGTGGCAGTTACGTTGACTGTATCTACATAAAAATCCCGTAGAAATATTTCATCTGCAAGGTTGACCAAGAAATTTTAGAATCATACATAGAATAAGTCTTGAATTGCAAGGATAAAAGGTTGTATGGCAATTGTGCATATATATAATAAAAAAAGGCGTGGCGCAGAAGGTCATGCATTTAGTTTGGAGTGGTACATTTGGCTGGGAGAGGGAAGGACAGAAGGTTGGGAGAGAGGATAACTAGACCTCAAGTGTGTATCTTGTTTTATCCATCAGCAAGCAAATGAGAACTAAGAAAATATGGCTCAATGGTAATATTTGTCAGAGTTACATGATAATTCAATACATACTTCTCCATAGCTGTCTATTTGTTTCGTATCTCACAACATTTTAAAAACAAGCCATGAAATTAAATCACAAACTCAAGTTCCCACTGGGTCATGTGACAGCAGACAAGGATTTGGCACTGAGGTGTATAGTTGCAATTTTATAACACTCGCATAAAAACTTCAAGACGTCAATTGACATTTCCTCAGAAACGCATTTAACATTTGTCGATGTTCATAAGGATTTTGTTTATCCTCCGTGTCCGTGTCCATGTCCGTGATTGTTCCGGGGCTTCCAAGCGCTTCTGCTAACGTAAGTCCCTCCCACAGGCGGGCAGTGCTACGAGTACAAGTGGGTGGCGGGTGCCTGGAAGGGCTCTTCCCGCACAGTCTGGTGTCAGCGCTCGGACGGTGCAAATGTCACAGGTAAACCTCCCGTTTCTCTTTCATCTTTGAAAGTATTCCTGTAATGCACATGCAATTGGCCACATAAGTAATGCGGGAAACCAAGACATCATTTTACGTTTCAACACATGGTTGAGATCAGCGTGCCTGAGCTGTACACATGTCTGGTAACCAGTGACAAATTATTTTACTCTATACTGTTCCAAATTCTGCCTCACGTAGTCCTTTTAGATGTTGCTGCTAGAATTTATTAAATTAAAATACTAGCCCTGATAAATACTAAGTAACTTTCAGATTGTGCTAGAAATGTTGTATATTAACAAGCTACTACATGTTTTAAAAAGCAGTGTTTTCTGTTTCTGCTCTATGCCTTAAAGGTAACATAAATGCCAGCCAAGAGATCACGAAAGGTATATGATTATATAAATGCAAATAACTTGGTTAAATTAAAATATCTGTGATTGAGAATTTTTATTACTTAATAGGTGATACTTACTGGTAAATCTCAAAGCCAGACCATCTGAGAAACTCACTTACTATGTGCTCAGCTTAAATTATTATACTTCCAAAGGAGAAATGCAGAAGCCTTTCTACTGTACTTTGACCTAAATATACTTCCAAAGAGCTACTCTAATCTGCAGTTACTAAAAGTATCTTTATGTGATTCTAGTAAATACAAGAAATCCCAAGGACCCCTTAATACGAGATACGTAGTGAATCACTCTGCATATTTGCTAGAAAGAAAAAAAAGTCAGAGCCAGAACCTCAATTTCCAATGTATGGATCCAAAACTTTCTTTTTATAGATCTAATGTACAGAAATCTCCATAGCATAGTGGAAGCGGTCACGCTGACAGTTCATGGCTCGGGGGCAGCTCCTGGCACTGCTGTTCTGATCCTCCTGCAGAAGGGAGAAATAGCATCTCCATGCTCATGAGTAATGTTCATTTATAATTTTAATGTTAAGACATACAGTAAGATAACGTGAGCAAAGGTCAATATGGTTTTGGAAACCATTACTTTTTATATTCAATTTTAAATCACCTGGATTATTTATGCCCCCCCTGTGAAAGCTGGAACATGATGTCCATTCTCTTGTGAAGATGTGATTTTTCACAAGGAAGCAGTACTGAGATACCCTTGAAAACAGCATCTCCCAGTGGACACACATATAACAAAGAAAAGACGCCTATCAGGAACCTTTGTTTTCTCCATGGCATGATTAGGGGGAGAAAACCTGCCCGAGCCCCACTGTAGGAGGCAGAGGGTAACAAGGGCCCTGAATAGGGACACAGAGGCTTTCTGAATCGGAAGTTATTACAGAACTCATTCATTCAACTCAGAAGTTGACAGTAAATTTCTACATTCCTTTTTAAACCATTCTGGGTCGTATTTTTTTCAAATATATATGCAAAGAGCATTAATCTAAACTTTCCTTGCCTAGATTAAGGTTTTTCTCACACCACACATGGGGCTTTTACAGTGCAAAATTAAGTGAAACTTTAAAGACTCACCTGAAGAAATTATATCTTTTATTTTTTAATACATGTATTGAATGTATTTGTTTCTTTCTAATGTTGCCTGATCCCATAAAGCCAATGTGTAAATAATTTGTGCTAACTTCTACGTGCCATCTCCTTCCTTCTTTAAGGAGAGATGAGATTGTTTCTGCAAAATAGATGAGGGACTTTAATTGATAAATTATTCTCATAAGAAACTCTAAATACTGTTTTCCTTTTTTTCATGTGTTTAATGATAATTTATGAAACCACTGAACTTAAAATTGCCTTGCAACAACTGCTTTTCTGTAACAAGTTTTCCATGTGTATTTTGTATTCGTAATATTGAAAGACAAAGAATTCACAGTTTGCACCTTTGGTCAAATTCAGAGGATTATCAATTCCATAATCAAATAAAAAATTCTTCCTTGCTAAAATTCTGTTAAACTGAACAAATATAATTTGAAAGAGTGAATACCTTCCATGTTACCAATATCGTTTCTTTTTTCTCCTTTTTTTTGCGGGGAGGGAGTGGGAACTGAACTCAGGACCTTGCGCTTGCCAGGCGTGCACTGTGCCGCTGAGCTATATGCCCAGCCCCACCAATGCTGTTTCTTAAAATATCTATTCACATTTTAACACATCCCTGACAACGACTAAGGCATTATAATCAAAAACAAAAGAAGGAAAAAGGGACACATTCCTACAGTCTAAAGTTTAGAAAGTACAAACAATTTGACACCTATATTGGTTTATCTTCTTTATACCACAAAAATACACTAAGTTAATAGGAATAATGCTATTTCTCATAGGAAATATGTTATAAAAATACATTTATGCAGTGTTCACATAAAGAGTTATTTCAATAGACATGAAATCTATTATTTTGAATTTCCAAGTAAGAATTTCGGCTTTAGAAGAGAATTAAATCTGCTTTTCAATCGCTGGGCTTGGCTGGAGGAACTACTGACAGAAACGGGTGGGGTGCAACTAATATTTACAAAGTGCAACCATAAAACCATCCTTCTGACAAATGCACATCAATACCCACTAAGTTCCAGGCATTGCGTTATCGTTCCTGAGTAAGAAAGATCTCAGGCTGTTAAGTAAAGTGACCGAGTATTTTACAGACAGAAAAATCCTAGGGATTTACAAAGTGGCTCAACAGTGAAAGACAAGTCTATAACAGCAATATATTTTTATCATAGCGAGAGATTCTATTTGTCAAAATACGGCTTTCTGTTCCACAGGGGGCTGCCTGGTGCTGAGCCAGCCTGAGGCTGACAGGTCTTGTAACCCTCCGTGTAGTCAGCCCCACTCATACTGCAGCGAGGTAGGTGTGAATCCATTAAGCTGGACAAGCTGCCCCGTGCTTGTCCCCCTGCTGTCTCTGAGGCAGCTCACTCCTACCCCCCTCCCGGGCACATTTTCAGAATATAAAATTTCCACATATGGCAATGTAACCAATTCAGCATGCATTTATCTTCAAACTAGCTGCATAATACAAAAGATAGGTTCATCTTTCTTTTAACGTCATGAAAACAAAAACGACCTGTGCTGAATTTTTAAAGAAAAACCTTCTCTAAAGCTCTCTCTTTTGAGAGCCAGTTCTACTTAGAAAGATCACCTCTCATGCTTGGTGTTGATCTTCACGTTCTCCCGCAGACAAAGACCTGCCTCTGCGAGGAAGGGTACACTGAGGTCATGTCTTCCAACAGCACCCTCGAGCAGTGCACACTCATCCCCGTCGTGGTGGTGCCCACAGTGGAAGTCAGGAGGGGAGATGTGAAAACCAGTCGGGCCGTACATCCCACCCAACCCTCCGTGAACCCAGCAGGCCGGGATAGGAGCTGGTTTCTGCAGCCGTTCGGGCCCGGTGAGATGGACCGACAGCCCTGATACACAGTTCTTTAGTTACGCCCTCAGCCAGGAGAACACTGAATAAGAAGTTTCATAATGAAAATATGAACTTGAGGGTGGGAGAGTATGTTCTTATTCACAACTGGGACAAAAAAAGACTGAAAAGACATTCTAGAATTTTCAGTTTGATCACAGAGCGGTGATCTCTATTTCTAACCAATTCAACCAAAAGGCCTTCCCTTGTAGAATCATTACAGAGTTTTGAAAGGTATTTTAAATATTTGAGTAATTAGCTTTATCAACACTATATTTGCTTTGATTAGGTTTTTCTTGCTTTTCTGAAAATGCAATTCATTTTGCAGAGCTGATTTGTCTGTGTAAGCAGTAGACCAGTAAATGGCCATTTGCAATCTCGACTTTGACAAAGAATTCAAACGGATCTCTACCTATCAAAACCAGGTTTAACAAAAAGAATATTATTGCCATTATTTTAATTTAATATGTAGTTTACCCAAAGTGAAAATTTTAGTATTTTAAAGAGAGGCACCCTCTGAAAAATGACATTCTTTGTTTTTTGAAAAATCCAGAGGATATTTGTCAAAGAAGTTTTAGGACAAAGAAACCCAAAAGCAGAATACCTTTAAGAGGTATCTTCTTTTTGAAGTTTATTCAGAACATACACCTGAGAAGTTCAAAGAGAATGAGATCAGAAAACTGAATTAATTAGAAAAATTCATGTCGTGTTTGATTCCATACATTAGAAAAGTTAGGGAGAAATTATTTTAAAATCTTTGAATAAGCTATTTAAATTGATCTTTTTCAAATAATACATTGTCAATCCAATCTTAAGGAACAATATATGTATAGAGTCAATAAAAAATTATTAATTATAAAATAAATATGTTATGTTTACTTATTTTGCTTTCATGTAGAACAAAAATGTTATAAAGTGACATAGTTTTCAAATACCATTCTACATCAACTCTGAAATGTAGGACTTTATTTAAACTTATTTTTCATCTTTTAATTTTTCATTCTCAAAATAGGTGTGAAATCATATTTGAGTAGCATTACACATGCATTAAATTTGAGATAAAATCAGGCAAGAAGCAGCATAAGTTTAGATATAAACTCAACATCTAAATACAAACTCTCCTGGTTGCTTTGAAATTCAATCTTCATTGCTAACTTATCATTAGTGAGGTGGCATCTAATTCACAAGAGTAAATTTGTGTTCATCAGTAACGTGCTGAAAAAATAATTTATTTTGAATTTCTCAAATGCATTAGTCATGTGTGGCTGGTCATTGGTCATAGTTAAAGACTGTCATATATATTCCAGAGTAATGGGAATTAATAGCTAATATCTATTCTTCTTAGATGGGAGACTAAAGACCTGGGTTTATGGTGTCGCAGCTGGGGCATTTGTGTTACTCATCTTTATTGTCTCCGTGATTTATCTAGCTTGGTGAGTGTTTAAAAATTTCAAAATCTAGTGGGAAATATAATGTCTCTATTTCAAATAAGATACTTTCACGTTACCTGAAACATAGAAACAACAGACTAATATCTGAAATAAGTAGGCGTCATTTATTCAGTACTCACATGAAGTTCTAAAAAAATAAGACTTTAGTCTTCGATGGCTAAAACTAGTAACTCTGAGCTGTTGCCTTTCTGGAGATGAGCCAAATATTCCAGGTCATCTTTTCAATTTAGTTCTTTTCCACATATGCCAAAGAATGTTGTTTTGTACGGACTGTGATGAATTGAGCATTTTTATAGTGAATTACTACTGGAGGAGGACATGATAGTAATATATAATCTGATTTAACTGTCTATGTAAGGATGTATTACTTATAAATGCTGTGTAATTTATCAAGGGTTCTAGCCAAATGCAAATTGTCACACTACAATGTCATTTTTGTTGTCAATCCTAGAAGAATTACACTTGAATAATTTGTCTTTTATAAGACAGTAAAACACTTGACATTTATTTAAAACTTGTTCAGAGCCAAAACTGTGAAATTCAGAGAGACAAGAAAAATAAAATTCTCAGGTTAAATTCAGGCAATGTGAGCAATTTAGATCTATCAATTGGCTTTGCACCTTTTGCCTTTTCATTTACAATAATAAAATTCACAAGTGAAGACTGATTTTCTTTCTCTCAATTTTAATAAATCTCTTACAGCAAAAAGCCAAAGAAACCCCAAAGAAGGCAAAACAACCGACTGAAACCTTTAACTTTAGCTTATGATGGAGACGCAGACATGTGACCTACACCTTTTCCTGACAACAACCAGTTTTGGCTTTCTGACTATCTAGTAGACAACCAGAGGCCACAACGACAGCATCCAAACTGCGGATTATAATTCATTTTAACTTTTTTAAAGAACATCATAAAGAAAAGAGTGGAAGTCACATTGCCACTGGAAATCTGCAGGACAGTAGCATTGATACATAGACCATCCACCCGAAGAATTCTAGGAGAGTTAATTGAATACATGCTACATGTTGAGAGTTTGATGTCATCTTTCTTGAAATCTACCAACTGAAAAACCACTTTCATCTCCAAAAACTAGTGGTGAAATTGGCCAACTGGGTATTCCTGATGCAAGACTGTTTCCAGTGTTAGAACCCACAGAACTTGTTAGCATGAAGAGGTCCTACCACAATCTCTACAGTACTATAGTCAAACATAACAACATGTATACTCAGCTGAATGATAGTCATCATAATGTCATATTATGTACTTGGTAATAAGCAACTTTAACAGTGAGGAAGAGATCAGCTCCAAGCTGAGCAGAAACCCCACAGAAGAAAGTCAGCATCTCTACGGTTCGTAGCATTTACTGACATGTATTTCAGAGACAAAGACTTTTTTAATACTTCATTCTTGTTTCTCCACAATGTACAAATTCTGGACATGTACTAGTATCTTAGAAGAAAGAGTCCTCAATTTCCGTATTTTATAGTGGTTATTGTCTGGAAAACTAATTTACTTGTGTTGCTGTAGTACATTTCTACTTTCCCTAATTTTCAAACTGGTTGCCTGCATCTTTTTTGCTATCTAGAAGGCATATTTTTGCACTATATTAGTGCAGCATGATGGGCACTTAACCAGTATTGCCATAGAAACTGCCTCTTTTCAAATGATATGAAGACATCTGTGCCAAGAGCGTCCTGGAGACATTTGCAATTTCCGGTACCCTGACGAGAGTGAAGTTCAGTTTGAATGGCCACAGGATGGGATCGGCTCTGGCTCCTGCTGTGTGCAGCACACTCTTCCTCCCGCTGTAGCCACTGCAAAACTGGCAACAGGGCGGTTACGTAAGTGTTTGAGGTCGCCCGCCCGTGGACACTCGCAAGGTGGATCCTTCTAGTTGGTTTGTAGTTGTTCTTTGAAGACTGTTTATGACTAGATTTTTATATTTGTTATCTTTGTTAAAAAAAGAAAAGAAAAGAAAAAAAGGAACTGGTTGACTTTTTAATGCCCACCGGATGGAAAAACAGTGTATCAATGATTTTTGTAACTAAAAGAAGTCACAATTGTGTTCATTCTTCTTTCTCCCGGACTTGTTTCCTCAGTATCAGATTCAAAGTCTGTCCTTCAGGCACTATTTCTAAACCCCACAGTCTTTTGTCTTTCGCACTGGTTTAATTTGAAGCAGTCTTTTAAATGTATGATTTCAAAACCTAAAATCTGAAAATGGGAAGAATGAGCATCTTGTCTGGGACTTCATTAAGTATCTACACCAAGGGTGGCAAACTTTCTCCTCAGTATTGAAGAGTAAATATTTCCAGCTTGGTCTATGTTGCAGTTTCTTAATTCTGTCATGCATAATGCTGACATAGATGAAAGACAGTAAGAGAAAGAATGAGTAGTTAAATTTCCAGTTAAATTTTCCCTATAGAAACCAAACAGCAGGCCACATGTACTGCCTGTTCTCCGACACCCGCTCTAGATGTTTTTTAATGCTAATCGCCATTGTGTCATCTGTTTTCATTCATTTACCATGTGTCTGTCACCAGAACTTCATTTCAAAGGTGAAAATTCAGTCAATAAATTTACCATTGCATTGAAAGTTGCTGTGTTTTCCACAGAAGTTACCCTGTGACTGTCCCAGTGAAACAACAGAAATAGTAACTTAGCTGACTTCTTTCTTATAAAAAGAAAGTTTGAAAGATCATTAAAAAGCAGTGTCACCTTTCAGTCAGTGCTACAGCAGTCTTTGGGAGGCCAAGAACTAGAGGCTTTCCAGTCTTTTAAGAGTAGTAACCAATTATTTTATCTTAAACTTAGCTGTGTTGCTGTGAAAAGCTTTGGATTATGTTTCACCTTCACACAGTACACAGCAGATCTTGGACTCCCCCTGCTGTAGGTTAGGATATTTGCAAAGACTATAAAACAGGATGTCATTGTCCCTAAAATAAAAATATTTCTACCTATTTCAATAAGAAACAAATATGATAAGCATTTATCCCTAATCCAATATTCAATAGATTAAGCAATGAAAATCATTTCAAAGAAAACAGGTAGTCAGAAAGATAAGAATTTTATTATAAACAAAGGAATTAATTGAGCAAAAACAAAATCCATTTCACCTCTTTTATTGAAGAGGGACAAAAAATATTATTGTTACTCTAAAACGATTGTCAATGTGTATACTTCCAGATAATTCTCATTGATCTCTTTTAAGAAAATAAACTTCATTTGTTCAAAATGGCTGAGAATCTACTGCAATTACTTGAAAAATTATGTCTTATGAAATGTGTGCAACACCTAAAATTTGTAATGTATGCTAGAATAAAATATTATTCCAATTAAATCTATGCTTAAAATGTTAAAACTGCCATTGATTCACAAGACAAATCACTACTATCTGATCTATGCTGTAAGAATTAAATGAACTTCTAGATCAAAACTATAAAACATTATGAAAATATAAGATACTTTAATCCATAAATTGGTTACATTTTATAGTGCTCTATACATATGGAGAGATTAGATTTAATGCAGCCTAACACTGAGAACCTACTGGAGGTTCATTTTTAGGATAAATTCATACTTGATATCCTTTTATTTTTGTCTCTTTAAAATAAAAAATAAAACATGGGAAGGAGACAGTGTAGCTATTTGGCTAGTTGAGACCAGTGAAAGGTTACTGTGTTCATGTTTATACCTGAGAAAACTTTGGTTTTTTCCTGGTCAGAGTCAATCATGAGTTAAATACTTTACTAAAATTTCATCAAAAACATCCTTTTCCTGTTCATTCTATAAACATTCTATAAACTAAAACAGGAACATAACAGTAACTTGTCTGTCTACATTTTGCCTTACCGAAATGATTGTAAGCTCAAAAGGATTTAGAAATACTGCTCTGTAGGTATGAAGGTCTGCTTAGTTTTTAAAAAGAAAAGAAAAATATTGGCACAGTGATACATGGTTGTGTTGGGATGTTTGAGATGAACCATATAAAAAGTGGCATAACTGATCTCTCTTGAAAGGGGCTGACGCATATTTATCAGTTCCTAATCAGACACATTGACCATAATTCTTTTTTAACACCTTTTTGAGGATGTTACAGTGTAAAAAAGAAAGGAATGCCTAAAAGCATGTCTTTGCTTATAATGAAGCACAAATTACTTATAATAAAACAAATATTATTGAATTATCACATGTAGGACACTTTCCTAGGCACTAGAAACATTAGTAATGGCTTTTGTATAAATAGATACTTAAGACATTAAAAAGAAGAAAAGACTTAAGGAGTGACAATAGCACTTAAATACATTGCCCTTTACTCTAGATTTGTTTGTAAGTATGGTTAGTGTTTTTCCATATTAACACGAATGCCAAGGGCCATGCTATGCTGAGTTTGGTATTTTCCCTATTCCTCCCTTAGGGAGATAGGAGTGGTCATTGTAATTTAATCAAAACTCTGTTAAGTTCCTGGACATTTCAAGAGAAAGTCAATTCTTACTTCGTACAGGAAACAAATAGTACCTCTCTCACATTTATTTACCTCCTCCAAATAATTTTATTCATGTTCCTCTAATGCGGATTTCTTTGCCTGGTTTCTCTCCACCCTACTGTCTTAGCAATGGCTTCTCTTGTCTACTTCCTTTAGAATCACCTTCCCCTAAATGTGCTCAAATTTGTATACAAGAAAAATAATGGAGAATGTTTACATTGCCTTCCTATTGGACTCAAAGTGTCAGAGGATGAATATCTTGATTTGAGCAAAATGGATTGGTCAAAGAAATAATTAAAAGGGAAAGGAAAGATGCGGAAGGCACTCCAAAACAAGTGAACAAAATCTTTTCTACAAAATTATCACTTCCTACACTTGATTTATTACTATCCAGTATCTTTTTCTCCTTCTACATCCATCTTGTATCCTTTACTTCTCACTTTGCAAGACGGTAAAGGAGGCCTGCACCTTTCAATACTGTACAGAAAGGAAAGCCCGTTCCTAGGTGGATTTGGGATCTTAACAGATTTGCAAGAATCCTGCGTCTCAAATGATCTGGGATATCCCTGTTGGTAAAAGTATTGCCAAATCCAAATGTGCTTCTTGTCCTGTTTTCTCTCTAAGGTTGAGGGTGTTGGAAGGACAGACCTTTTACAGATTTGTAAAGAATCTTGCCGAGCATGATCTTTGTGGGTCTAGTTGAGATGTGAGAACTACGTCTGCCTGTTTTGTTAGCAATAGCTCCAGCTGCCCCTGCCCTCGGACAGCCCTGGTTGCAGTAGGGACTGCAGCATTTGGAAATTGAGCATGGGCCTCACAAATGGCTTTTCTTTGAAGAAAAGGCTGTGGTGTGGGATGATAAATCCATACCTACCAGGTACACTGCAAAATAATTACGTCTGCATTGCTCAGTGAATTAAACAAATGCTGGATGGATGGAGCTAATTTTTCAGTGTTTTTGTTTGGTTTATTATTTGTCTTTTGTGCTTCTACCTATCCAGACCATAAGCCAGGCAGTGTATGAAGAGTTTTAGTTCATGACAGTCATGTTGCCAGTGATCAAAAATCTTTATTCTATTTAGAATAGAATTAAATTTTATTATTGTCAGTTTTGTCTGTGTTGTGTAGGTTTTTTTTCTTTTTGTAGTAGTTTCTAGAATACCTACTTTTAAGCATCAGTAAGCCTTTTCTAGCTGTTTTTCAGGGGTCTATTTGTGTTCATTTTTAGAAAGTAATCATTTAGATTCCCTTTCTGCTACTTTTTCCTGATGGTTTTTTATCAGAGATTTGAAGAGATCGGTGTCTGTCACTAAAATACAAATTTATTAAATTTGCAATCTATCTTTCTATGAATCATAATCTCCCAAATGTGTATTTTTTGTTAATTTAACTACCTTAATATTTATTTGGTTTAAATAAGGAGGCAGGTGTCTATGAATTTTTTTGTTAATATTACTTTGTAAATTGTGTGATGTAATTTATTTTGAATTATGTACATTTCTTTTTAATGCACAAAATGTCTATGTACAATTAAGTACAGATTTGAAAATAATGTCACTAAGCTTTTCCGTTAATACAGGTGGCATGTGAAGGTGTAATATGGTTTTTTTACATTTTCATATGAATTATTTGTAAATAACTATATTGCTGACAAACATAAACATGGAAGTCATTTTCATTCTAATCATCTTTGTCTGTGTTTTAATTTCCATCATTTATTTATTAAATGTGGGTTTAATCTTGTTTCAGTGAATATCCAATTCCTATTAATACTGTACTGCCTTTTTCTGGGAGGTTTTTTTTTTTAATCCAACCTCAAAAGTTTGAGAAATTCAAATTTTACCCAAGTCAGCTGAGGCCACCACGTCAATCTCCATGGTCATAGGACCTCTTAGTTTGCAGCAAATTAAAGGAGGGCACCAGAGAGAAAGGGGAACATTGTGGACACCAGGCAACTCTACCAGCCTCGTTGGTCATAGGTTCACCTAAAGGTCGAACCTCACATATAAACAAATTCAGGCAAGAGCGCACAAATTGGGGAATTTACTGCCAGGAGAAATACAGTCATGCTTTGCTATCTGATTGCTGTGAAATACATCTGATTTGATACTTGATGCGTTCTGACACCAAAATTTTGTTCAGGTACTCCTCCTTTCCTTGGCATGCTTGTCGTACACGGTATAACTGTCCTTGGGGATTGTCTCATGATTCACCGCTCTTTCTAGCCCAAACAGTGTATGTGGTATTCACGGTCTTTGGTGCTCATCCTGTCTTCCTGAGCCAATTAACAAATACCGAAGTACCTCTGTGACTGTCTGCTAGAACACACCTGAGCAGGGAGCCCTTTAATCTCTTGATATATGAACTACACAAAACATACAGTGAGCCTCCAACACTTGATGAAAAATAATGAGTTGAAGGCCCCTTCTTTTCTGTATTGTTCATTACAACTGAGTCTAGATAAGAGGATTTTTTTAATGTATCACCCAGATATTTCTATCAATGTATCTGAACATTCCTAGTCAAATACTTTATTTCCCTTTTTAATTTGTAACTCTCATGTTTGTCTTACAAATTACGAACATGCCTGGTCTACACTCTACAAATGTTTCTTCTCTGTCTTTCATGATTCTTTTCATTAAAATCTGAATATAGTCTGAGGAACAGACAACATACATGTAATTCAGTTTACATGTCAGTATCAGGTTGAATTTCACCAATGCAACAAGTAATGGCTTATTTTACCCTGAAACAATATGATATGCATACAAAATGCATGAATCCGGTCAGGTTTTCCGATATTACAATAACTTTCTTATTTTTAGGTGATTTCCTATCTCCCTTTCCCCCTTGCTGCAAAGCATCTCTGCCAAAGTAACGGAAGGGAGCAACCTGATATGAATCTGGTGCTCATTTTCTCCTTGATCTTATAATCTTATAAACATATTGGGAGTAGGAGGTAAGGAGAGATTGAAGTGGGTTGAATTTGACAAGTGCAATGAACAATGGCTTATTTTTCCCTCCTGTAATAATTGTTTTCAAATACTATGAAAGTCCTCTTGTTGGCAACACCAAGGCAAATACCAGACATTTTTTATCAGAGATTTGAGGAGATTGATGTCTGTCACTGTAAAATATAAAGATCTATTAAACTTGCAATTGATTACATTTGAGTTATGAGAAAGTCTCAATCCACGTTAAACCAAGCACCAACCCCTCTCATTGTCCTCACGTCCTTACCTATTAGAAAATTCGAAGGCGTTTTCCTCTGCTCACACACCTGTGTGTTGGTAATTCCACCGTCTTCTACTATCTACAGTTTTTAAGTGGCAATTCTAAGTGATACCACTGTGGTTGCTAGCTTCAGGTGGTCAAATAAATTTTAACTTTTAATTAAAGAGAAGTCTTTCTAGATTCTATTTCTCCACAATGTATTTTAAGTCATAAACGAAAAAGATCGTACAGTGGCCCCTGCCAACTCACTGTCCTTGTGGTGAGGTCGGGTTTTCTCCTCACGTGTAGGTCCTGTCTGTGAGCACCTCTCTTCGTGAGAGCCTTCAAGGGCAGGGTCACCTAGAAATGATGAGGCCGGGACCCAATCTTCTGTTAAAACTGAGCTTCCCTCACAGCTTCTCCTTGCTGTCACTGCTGCCCAGAGCTCTTCCTCCCATGTGACACGGCTGCTCCTTCACTTCCTTCAGGTCTGCTCAAATGCCACCTCCTCTCAGAAGGCTTCTTGGCCCATTGTGGTCACTATCTTGCGGCCTTTCCTTAGTTTTTAATGCCTTTTCTTATATCCCTTTGGTCTTTGGTAGTGGAGCTTTGGCTTCTCCTCTGCTACACATGGGAAACCAGGTTTTTATGTGTTTTGTCCCTTGCCCAGACTGACGCTCACCACATAGTGAGAATAATGAATTCAAAACATCAGCTGAAGAATTAATAAAGTGCAAGCTTTATGGATATCAATGACAAGGGATAAATAGAAGATCAGTAACCAACAGCCCACTAGAGTTCAGAGAACAGCTAATTCCCCCTGAAAGGGTGAGTAGGTTGTTAGTTTTCCACTGTTGTGAATATACATGATACATACAATTTTCATTTCAGTGCCCGAATGTTACTATAAACACCTCAAAAGACAGACACATTGCGTGACACAACAAAATGACCACAGAGCATTTAAATAAAAACAGCAGTGACTGAAGCTGCCCTTAAAGAAGAGTGGCGGCAGAGGATGTGCCAGTGGGGGGCGGGCAGTGGGATTCAGAAAACTATATTGAATACAAGGTCTTTAAAAGAATTCTATTGTAGTTTTCTCTCAGTTTAACTTAATTGCATAGCTAATTCTGCCAGGAGTAGCTTAGGGAGCTCAGAATCCTGGAAAATAAAGAAAAGGGCAATTGCAAATTTCTGAGAAGTCTTTGTTCCAGAACACAGAATGCAATCTGATTGTACTATTCAGGCTTAAACTAAATTAATTTAGTTTGTAATATCAATAGTAATCAAATTATGTGCTATTTGCCTCAAAGCTGAAATCAAATGCAAAGAACAGAGTACAGTGACAATTCAAAGTGTTTCCCAAACCCCCATAATTTGCTCGTGAACAAGAGAAATAGACATTCAGCAACCACATAAACACATTAGCAGACCATTTCAGATGTGTTCCTTATAGAAAACAATGCCTTTATTTTCTTATGTAAAAAGAATTTCAAAATCCAAGACAGTAAATATCTTTAAAGGAAAATGAAGGCTAATGTCCCAGTCTTTCATAAACACAGTAAGGAGAGTAAAAACCCTGTCCAACTGTGTCCCTAGTGACCCTCCAGCTGCTGCACTGACAGCTGGTGTGTGACCGTGCCTTTCCACAATTTATCTTTATGAAAGGTTCCCTCATTTATAATGTGAGGATTTTTTATTGTTTATCGCTGTTAGCTATTTCTTTGCCAAAGGACTACAAGTCCTTTCTTCAATACTATCTTGCGGTCTATGGGGAAGACAATTTGTAAGTATAAAATTGAAAAAAGTCCACCATGGATGTAGAAGTCAGAACAGACCAGAGTTTGATTTGCCACTTGTATAACAGACCCCTAAAAATTAATTTGATATGCTCATGTATTCTGATGTTTACATGTACAAATCATAGGAAAATTAAATCAAAATATGCCCTGTGATGAAGTATAAAATGATAGACTATGTGAGAGCGATTCTGACAAAAACGCATGTTGCAAAAATAGTATGACATTTGTTCTGCAATAAAAAGCTAAAGAGGGCTTTGATACAATTCCCTGCAGAGTAGGTATCAGATTGTTTTCCATATCAATTATTCCTAGCCAAAGTCACTTCTGTGTAATTAAAGAGTCATCACCAAGCGTATGTAGTCATAAGCTGGTATCATACTTAAATTACAGTCATGTGTAGGAACAGCCCATTGGCACGTTCCAGTGAGAGCAGCTCCTGTCACTGTCACAGACTAGAGCTTGCACATGTTACAATGTGTTGAGAAAAGGAAGCAAAAGGAGGGACTGAAGCCTTTATTGTAAGTTCCATTTTACTTTCTGGCAGCATGTGGGAACAGGCCCAAAAGAACAGGGAAGGAAAGTTACTCAAAAGTTCTTGTGAACATTCATAGTTAAGGAAATGTCACTTAAAATAGTGACCCAATAGAATGGAAAAATAAGGTTCAGTGATTTGTGTTTTTCTACTCTGACTCTCTAGTGTACACATGGCCACTGTGGATTCTCCCACCTTTCAGCCAGTACAGCTACCTAATACATCCCCTTGCAAAAGGACACATGTATTTTCTATCAGTTCTGTTCTTTTAAAGAACAACACTAATACAGATTTTGGTGCTGGAAAAATGGTATCATTGCCATGCCTGTACCTAGCCATGTGG
The DNA here is from genome assembly GCA_004027595.1 of Dinomys branickii. NCBI lineage: Eukaryota > Metazoa > Chordata > Mammalia > Rodentia > Dinomyidae > Dinomys > Dinomys branickii. Next base: position 61,190 of record PVLD010002458.1, on the reverse strand, counting down.
TAATAAGCCTTTAGAACTGGTTTACAAAAGCAGTTTTAAAGTATCTGGAGATGTAGGCTGGAGAAACCCTGGAAAGCTTCAAACAGAGCTTTACGGGTGACCCTAATTAGAGCTCAGAAGCCCAGAACACTGGGAAAATTCCAATAGTGAAGGTCAAGTTCAGATTTCAGTTGGGGAACTAGGATTCCACTGGCTGTTGCACTAGATGTCACTGAGTTACATTGTGGCGGAAAATTTATCTTCATTGTGCCCATATCTTGAGACTTTGAGACCCTAGGAAGTTAAGAGATGCCAGGAATTGAGAACATATCTGAGGAAAGCCTCCAGCAGTGACAAAAACCAAGCCATGAGAGGCCATGTGGCAGTAATAAAGGAGCAAGGACGCCCATGCACTTTAGACCTCACGTCTTGCTGCAGCCTGTCCCATTTAGTTACTGCAGGGTTAGTTATTGAACTCAGGGCCTTGCTTATGCTAGGCAACTGCTACTGAGGTATATACCATGCCAAGCCCTTTACATTAAATGTTACAAACTGCTGATTGAAATTGAGTCAAGAATTTTGATACACTATAATATTCAAAAACATTTCCTCTGCAGCTCAGTGTGGTGGTGCATGACTGTAATCACAGCACTTAGGGAGATGCAGGCAAGAGGTTTGCTACAAGTTCAAGGCCAACCTGAGCTACTGGGGAAGATCATCTCTCAAAAACTAACCTCTTAATTATGCAACTTGCAATGTAAAAAAGCAATTTTAATTGAGGGCTCTTCCTACAAATAAAAAAAAAATATTACTAAGTATTTCTCACTTTTGGAATAGGCCTTTTTTCTGCCTAAATCCCTATCTTCCAAAATAACTTTAAAATTGTTCAAAAATTTTCTGGCTCATTGTTGCTAATGTAAGATTAAACTTTGGAGATGTCAAAGAAATAATAAAGGAGAATTCTTTTGTATTTTAGCAGTTGTCTAGAGTAACTTTAATGTGAAAGTTCTGGCAAAATTAGGGCAAGCAGCTGGAGAAAGAAGTCCCTTCTCTGTTGTAGTGGTTGGTACTTACAAGATAATAAGCAAACTATATGCTGCTCATCTGAACTCAGAAAAACATAAAATGGTACCTTGGAAATGTGGGGACTGATGATTGTCTTTCTAATTAGAAATCCAGTCTTAATATTTGAGACTAATAAACTAGGCAGGGGGGAAAAATCTGGAAAAAATCAATGGCAAAGATAGACACTTCCATTCCAAACTTTACAAATGGGGAGATGAAGAAATGAGGCCAAAATAAGTCCAAAATCCATCAGGGAAAACACTGAATCCTATAGTGCTCTGCCCCTGTGGCACTGCTGGTGGTTGTAGCTCCCGTGGCTTCTCTCTTGGGACTGTTATGCCCCCTCCTTGAAGTTTTCCTTAGATGATCCACATTCCTAGCTTCTTCAAACTTCTGGAGTCTCCATTGCACCTCTGGCTTCACACTCACGGCTTCACATACTGCCCTCACATGGTCAGAGCTCCTGAGTTCCCTCACCTTCTGAAATCTAGAGGGAATCCTTCCTGATGCTACAACTCTTGCACTCTGCATGAATCTAAAATCAGCACCGTGTGGATGATGCCAAGATTTACTGCCAGTTAGAGCAGTAGCCTGGATTCCCTCTCCTTTGGTTGTAGGGGTCAAGTGCCTGGATTGCTGGGCACTCTGGATCCAATTCTGAGGAAGAAATTCTCTATATTGCCATTCTGTAATATTGTGCTTCATAGCTTTCATCTCAAAGCAGTCTTTCACTTATGCAATTCTGAGGCTGCAAAGTGTGGAGCCCTGATGCTTATGGTGCCCTCAGGTCATCTTTCCTATTTTCTTGTTCCTCCTCTCAAAATCTCCTCTGCTCTATATTTTCAGTCCACAACTTTACTGGAACTTCCTTTCTGGCCAAATTCACAATGCTTTAAACCATTCTTTGCTCTTGATTCTCAACCTAAATCTGGCTAAAAACCCTCAACAATAGCCATGCCACTACCTTAACATTCAACTGCCTTGAAATTTCTTCTGCCAGATTAATTAGCCCATCACCTTTAATCTCAATCTCAGGCAAAGTCTCTGGACACTAGCAAAATGCAGACAAACCTTTTGCCAAATCATGACACACATGGTCTAGAGTCCAAGAGCCAATGCAGTTCTTCTTCCCATTACAAACCTCCTGAGCCTTGCCTTTGCTGGCTTTCTGGTCTTCTGAGTTCTGACCAGAATCTCCCATATAGAACAATAAAAGGTATTCATGGTCCAATTTTTCAGGTCGTATCTCTGAATCATTCTAAATTCTTCCCACAAGCCATTTGCAAAGGCTCCTGAACCACAGGTCAAGTACTGTCACAGGAATGACCCCACTCCTGGTACCCAGTTGTCTCCCAGTTACTGTTCTCTCATTGCTGAGACAAAATACCTAACACCCAAAATTAAGGGAGGAAAGCTTTATTTAGCTCACAGTTTGTAGAGGTTTCAGTTCACAATCAACCGGCTCCAAGGCAGGGTGGCACATGGCAGAGGGGCAACAGTTTGTGGTGGCAGAAGACAGCAAAAGCAAAGAGAGAGAAGAGAGAGAGAGACAAGACTGAGACAAGACTCTTTTTGTCCCTTATATTGCATGCAGGCTACCCACCTTAGTGTGGGTGTAGCACTCATATCCTTAATCCCAGCACCTTTAATCCTAGCATTGCACTATGACTCAATCACACACTCTAGATTCAGCTACCTCTGAAAAAGTCCTATGACTTCATGGGTATTTTGGGAAATGTTGGGATACAAACCATAACACCTTCTTTGAGCATGCATTCCACTAAAGAGCAAGGAACAGGAATAAATACATGGGTGCAGTGTGCTGGTTGGTGAAAATTTCATTAAGAAAAACAAAGTAAGGCATAGATAGTAAAGAGTGCTAGAACATGGAAGAAGAGAGAGTCCAAGCGTGGTTATATTGAGAAGATAAGTGAAAGAAGTGATGTAACTCAGGCAGTGAAATAATAAGGCGTGATTTTAGATAATACAGTGACTATTTATGGTATGGTAAATGACACCACCCCCTCAAGTTATCCAACCTCACTGTAAACACATCTCATCCTGTTACCACTTTCTGAAGCACTTCTGAATGTCCTCTGCTGTAAGTGTCTCTAGTTGCAGTACTCTATGACTATCTCGATGTCCCAAACATTGATCAAAATGTTTACTTTTCACAGTCATTTTGACTTTGAAGAGGAGACAAAAGTCACATGGGGACAGATTCTATAAATAAGGTAGAAGAGCACGCTCCATAATGTTTGGAATCCACTGAGAATATCAAGGCTTCCTGGAAGCACTTTCCTACCTATGGGAAAGAAGCCATGTCAGGGCAACAATTTCCTCCAAGTTTGGAGAGCATAAAAGTTTTAAAGTATAAAATGAGAAAGACAAAAAGATCAATTAGACTAAAATTTAATTAGCTGCTTTGGATCTAATTTAAAGGATTATAAAATGGGATCTATCCAGAAAGTCTGAAAGTTCTAGACATTAATTAACACCCAAATAGAAGTGGTTGGAAGATTTCCCAAGGAATGCTCACTATATCACCCAGAGTTTTCCACCACTGACAGGGCAACAAAACATGTGCTTAAACAGCAGCAGAAAAAAGACAGGCTAAATTTAAAGCACACTTGGCAATGGAGTTAAACTTGTAAGTTGTGATAAGCTTATAAATTAGACAAGGTTTCTCTAGAAGAAAGCCTGACAAGATGCCCAAAGGTGAAGCGGTCAGCCTCAGTATTTGTCTGTGTGCAAGTAACCTTGATACAAACTACTTAAGTTGTGACAGTGTAGTATATCTGGTACAGAGAACAAGACCACTGTGGAATTGGCTGACTCACTGGCTGACTTATATCCAGAATGCAAGTTCTGGGTATTTTTTAAGAGGCTCTGGGGATGGAACCAAGAACCCCACTTACTCCGGGCAAGTTCAGCCACACGGTCAGCACAGGATCTCATACATTTGGTGCTACTCACATCTCACTGATGAGAACTGATTCCTATAGCTATACCCGGGCACAGGGAGGCTAGAAAATACAGTCTCTGGTTGATCAGCCATGCCTCAGGAAAAAGGAAAAACTAAATTTGGAAGAATAACCAGAATTTGACACAAAGAGTTAACGGCAATAGCAAAAATAACACTGAACTCAGTTCCCTCAGTTCCCCTTTGTTTTTCAGAAAATGGGGGTAGGACAGGAATATTAGGGCCTAGTTGTCAGAATATAAATTGAAGTCAAGTAAGAGATGATTGAGACTTATAAGTAAACCCTGACCCCCAAAGGGCAAAAATATAACACATGGAATAATATTTTTGGCAGGCATCATCAGTAAGAATGAGAACACAAGACTAGAACCCAGCCAGTAATTACTTGTGTGAGAGTAGAGAGACCCATACCCGCAGGCATGGTCCAGTGTGGTACACCCTCATCCTGGTAGACTGAAAGCAGTGTGATCCTCACCCAAGTTCCTCTGACTTATGCATCCTACTCTCCACATGGGCCACAGCAATTTTAGGGTTTAGTTAGAGAGGTAGAGAGGCCAGAGGGAGCTAAATCCATTTGCCTGGTTCCTTACCTACTTATTTACACTGCACAGGATAAATATAAGAAATCACCTAAGCCAAGAGAAAATGCCTATTCTGGAAGCCAAGGTCAGGTCTTGGTGATGCGGCTTCTCTTGCCTGTGTCACCACCAATGCTCCAGTGCACTCCATCTGCCCAGGAGCTGGTGCTGCTGGTGTTTAACCTCGAGCAAAGTGACAGGAGGCATTCAGTGAAAGGGGAGACGGGGAGAGCCTGCTAACCACTGACACCTGCACCGGTCTTCTCAGCCCGGTTCTCTGGCTCAGGTCAGCTACCCAGGTTGCTTTGGTTCTTTGCATTCCGCCACCAAATCAAGACTGCCTTGGATGATTCGTATTACTGTTCCTTCCTAAGGCAATGGTTGAATGAAAAATATATAATAAATGAAAAATGTTGTCAGTGTTCAGAGGTTTTAATAGTCATGAAAATTCAGTGCTCTACCTCCCAATTTAAAATGTCAGGCTTCCAATTTTTAACGGAAATTTCGAGTCTATATAACCACTAATATCACTCCAAGCATCCCCCAAAAAGTTATATTCAATGCCACCTGTGAATTTTTGTGCCTGGTCCTTATTAAAAAATAAGATTGTGGGGAACCCACCAGGTTATCCGTGCATTTACTATTATATCTTGTTTTGATTCCCAGCAAACAAAGCTCCTTTAAAATAAAGCTGATCGTGATATAACATATGCACATACATACACAAACACTCACACACAAACACACGTTTCCATAGATGTCTCAGCTTTATAAAGATTGACTTCAAGTGCTTTTCAAGACAATGGCAAACCCGGAAGATTCTGATGCTGACGTGTGGTAGATAAGGTCAGACAATCCTAAGCAAGTGAATTATGATACAACACTGAACTTCAACTACCTAAATACAGAGAAGCCCGGCAGCAGGGTAGCTGCGCCACAAAACTCCAGGAACTGTCGTGTATGACACAGAGAGACTGTGCAGAACAAACCCTCCCTGGCTACACAAAGCAGGAGCCTGGTAGGTTTTCATCCTTGCTCTTTCTAAACTTAGTGCTACACACAAAACATGGGTTTCCCACTGCTGCGCTTGTGGGTATGACTTACCAGTATAAGTAATAGCTGGCCAGTATGCTAAACACGCTTGTGGGTACAAGAAGTAGCCTCCCCTCCAGCTTCAGAATGGTATCATTTTACATTAAACACCCGAATAACATGTCTGAGCTTCTACTCACCTGTCAGAAATTAACCCCCTTGCTGTGTGCCTCAGCTAGTTTTCAGCTGCCTGGGGGCTGTCTCACGTGGTTTAGAAACAAGTGTGCTGCATTCTTTAGCTGCGACTGCACCGTCCTGCCCCTGCTGCCTCCTGAACCTTAACCAACGTGAGTCTGGGTCAGACAACTAGATCTAGGGTGACAGGGGCCTCTGAACTACATGCTACTCATGCATTTCCCCCCTGAGATGCAGTCAAAGTCAGTGTCAGGGAAGTCACCTCCAGCCACGCCCCTTTTTGTCAGTCTCTTGGTTGAAAGGACCAGAGGAAGATGGACGTGGTCTTGTGTAATCTCACAGTAGGAAACTTGTAAAAAGATTTAATTTGACTCTCTATTTGGAACATTGCGATCCAAGTGGCTCCCAGTCATTCCCCCATTGCATTTGTCCCTGTGACAGCTATGTGTTAACACGTGTGGGGCTTCTCCCCTGCTCTGGGGTCCCTACTCTCATCCCTGGGGATGCTGGAGATGGCGCCTGCCTGGCAAGGGAGTAACTCTACAGGAGAGGGGCCCGGAGAGCCGGTGGAGCGGTGACTTATGGGTAGGGGCTCTGGGTGCGCTTACAGCAGGGGCAGGGCAGAGATTCCTGGAAGGAGGAGGAGCCACTGACAAAGAAAGTGACTTTTAGCTGCTAATAACACTCAGTCTTCTGGCGAACAGAAAGCAGACTTACTTCGGTGACTTCATCTGAACAGGACAATCTCAATTCAGTGTCTAGAACAGAAGTCCAGACATAAAGATTCACCAAGACTTCGTAGAAGAATCGGAGGCAGGGAGGAAAGGGCAATATTTACAAACAACACTGTTTACGTCTACTTCCAGAGGACCAAAGCGTAGCAGTGTCATCTGAGCCCTTGCACTGTGCCCTACCCCAGCCCATAACTGGCACATTTCCAGCTAGACCAGCGAACCGATGGCTCGCTGCAGCAGGGGCACCCAGAGCCCTCGCTGTCTGCAGTCAAGTGAAGGCCCCAAAGCCTTGTTGGTAACAGTTGTTGGCAACAGTTGTTTTTTCCTGAACTAAGAGCAGCTGGGGAAGCACACCCTTTTCCCAGGGAAGCCAGCAAAACAGTCACGCTGCATTGACATCTGAGGAGTTTCCAGCTGTGGGGAGATCACAGGCAACTTTCACTTTCTTACTGATTTTTTCTTTCCCAGAATGCTTAGGGAGAGTACATATTTTCCTAACAAGGAAACATAATAAATTATTTTCATTTTGAAGAGACACAATACATTTACTTCTGACAAGAGTTTCCTGGGAGGATACTTTTTCCTCAAAAGAATTTAATGAGTTTCATCAAAAAGATTCACTTCACTTAAATAAAAATGAGCCTTAGTGAATAATGAAGGTATCAGAGTCTATCCAGTCACTAAAGTCAGAATGGATCAAAGGTCTAAATGTTAAAACGGAAGCACTAAATCTGCTGGAAGAGAAAGTAGGCAGAAATCTTGACAACAAAAGTGTAGGTAGAGGGTTCAGGAACAAAAACCAAGCTTCATAGAAGATACTTCCAAGAATCAACAACTGAGATATCATCTTATTTGAAGGTCTTGCACATCAAAAGAAATCACCAACAGAGTGAAAACACAACCCATAGAGTGGGAAAAATTTTAGCCAACTGTCCCTCAGACAAAAATCTTCTATCTAGACCATATAAAGAATTTTTAAAAATCAGGCCCCCCCCAAATTCAAACACCCAATCCAAAAATGGGCACCTGAGATGAATACACACTTCTCAGATTAAAAAGTACAAGTGGAAAATATATATATATGAAAAAATGCTCAACATCATTTGTCATTCAAGAGATGCAAATTAAAACAACACTGAGATTCCATCTCACCCCAGAAAGAATGGCTATCATTAAGAAATCAACCAACCATAAATGCTGGTGAGGATATAGGGAAAAAGGAAGCCTTTTCCACTCTTGGTGGGAGAGCAGACTGGTGCAACCTTTGTGGAAATCAGTATAAAGATTCTTCAAAAAGCTAGGATTAGAAGTCCCCTTCCACCCAGCTATTCCCTTCCAGGTATCTTTGCAGAAGAATTAGATACATCATACCACAACAATATATGTGCACCAATGTGTATAACAGCACAATTTGTAATATCTACCCCTTGAAAGCAATCTTAATACCTATCAACTGAAGAACTGATAAAAATGATGAGGTGTTTTTACACAATGGAGTGCTACTCTGCCATAAAGAAGGATAAACTGGAAACTTTTATAGGTAAATCTATGCTATTTGAGACCATACTCATTAGCAAACTAAATCAGACTCACATGTGTAAAGATCATATTTTTCCCTGGTGTGAGAAACTGAAAGAATAAACAAGGTGTGAAACGTACAATAGATATTGTGAAATGGGAAGAAATTGTTAAAAAGGAAAAAGGAACTAGGGTGGGGGGAGGGGAAAGGATGGAAGGGAACAGGCAAAATGCAAGTCAGTTACACTATTAGTGTCTCAGCTCACTGAAAAGGAAGGTCTGTGCTAATATTGAGTGGAGAAAATTTTTGCTCATATCTTGTAGTCTGAGCAACTACTTTAATGATAACAACATGTATTAACTATTATAATTCTCCTATTAGTTCATGATGAAATTTTGCCTTACCTTTTTTCCAATAGAATAAAAAAAGGTGTCACAGCCTGTATAAAACTGTATCATAGAAGAGAATGTCATCTTTAACCAAATGGATCATCTCTCAGTGATTAAACTTATTTTTTTTGTTTTACTTTACATACAAAGATGCAAAAGAGGAGCTGGGGATATAGCTCAGTGGAATAAGCGCCTGCCTAGCAAGTGCAGGGTTCTGAGTTCAATCCCCAGTACCGCCAAAAAAAAAAAAAGATGCAAAAGAAAACCCTTACAACCATTGCTTTTCATTTTCCATAGAGTATTCAATCAATTATCTATTCCACATTTATTTTAAAATAGACCTCACACTGACAATTCTGCCCAACTGCAGGCTAATATGAGTGTTCGGATCACATTTAAGTTTGACTAGGCTATGGTGTTCAGTACATTAGGGTTGTGAAATGCATTTTTGACCTAGGTATTTTCAGTTGATGGTTGGTTTATTATAACATGACCTTATTATAAATTGAGGAACATTTGCATTAATTTGCTTGACTAAAGATGATCAGAATAAGAAAAACAAGCAAACAGATCAACTACCCTGTTTTACTTTCCATACAATGCTGTAACAAATTTTTCAAACACAATGTTGTAAAACAACAAGAATTTTTCTGTCACAGTGCTGGTGATGAGAAGTCAGAAATCAAGGCCTCTGACAGATTTCTTCCATCTCCAGGTTTCCAGGAAGAATACGTGTCTCTGACTCTTTAGATTGCTAGAGCCCATCTGTGCTACTTCTGTTGCCTTTGGTTGTAAGCCTGACCGGCATGAGACAGTAGCAGAGCACACATCTGGGTGTGTCTGGGTGTGTCAAGCAGGCATGACCTTGGAGCCTATACCTGCCCCCCATCTGCTGTTCTTCGCTGTGCCCTGTTCCCTTCCATCATGATGAAAGCAGCTCCCCTGCACCTTACCCTGCCACCATCATGTGTCTACCTTGGAGCCAGCCAACCATGGACTGACCCCTGTGAACCACAGCTGAAAACAAACCTCTCCCCATTTAAGTTCCAACTGCCAGGTGTTTTGTGCCAGGTACAAGAAAACTGAAATACACCTTCTTTGTCTCACTACTAAGCCCTCTTTCAATCACTTCAAACGTTGCTACCTTTGTCACCACTCCTAGGATTAACAGATCCTCCCCACCCTTTGTGACTGTCATAATGGGCCAACTCTGCAAATCCAAGATAAACTCCCATGTCCTTTTTTAATTTTAGAGAGAAAAAAAAAAAACAATGATTCAGAACTTGAAACTAAGATGATAGGAAATTAATGATGGTCAATATAATGCTCATTGTTATCTTCAAAGTAGTTGCTCAGCTTGCAACATGCAGACATGCAAGACTAATCAAACATGTGCACAAACTGTTCCCTTCCTTAGTTAAGCTTTTACACTTCTCAAGTTGACACAATGTATCAGCTATTGCATCCACTAAATTAAGTGGATGTTAAATCTTTTCATGTGTACACATAGGACTAGAATATATTGGAATAATATAACTATAAATACATCTTGTGATCATTTTTTTGGAGCTGTAGCAACTCAAAATCATGACCTTACAGGATTCTGAGTAAATCTTTGGTCCTGTTCTTTTCCTAGGAGAGCAAAGGGAAAAGACAAAAGGAGAAGGGATGGAAAGAGAGGGCAAGGGAAGAGAAGAGGGTAAGAAGATGAAGCAAAGAGACAACAGGGAGAGGTAAAAACGCCAAAGCCTAAGTGAAGGTGTGACTGTGTCACTTATTAGCACTTCCTACTTTGAACAAGTCACCTCACCACTTCCTCCTGCATCTGGCAGTGAACATTCTTTCCTGCAAAGGCTGAGATGAGAATCAAATGAGAAGGTTGAAAATGTAAGACTCTGATCCTGCAGGCAGAGGCTTTTAAACTCTCCTGCCTCTGCTTATAATTAGGGTCATAAGGAGAAATGTTTCCCATGTGGTGTCCTTGGGACAGTTCCCTGGAACTTAGGCTGCAATGCATTGACTCCAAAATCTCTTCTGTCTTTACATAAAGATCCTGGAGGGAGGGGGTCACTTCAAAAGTCAAATGTATTCTTTGAGAACTGAAGATGTCTGCACCAGCTAAAGGCCTGAAGGTGACTCCTGTTATGTGATCAGTATAACTCAGTGAATGGGTCAGGAAGGCTGGCCTACTTTTCGCTTTGCTTCATCTAACTCCAAAAGTTTTTTGTCAAGCTTTCACAGTACAGTGGAAAGTTACCTAAAAAAAAAATTACTGTAAGTTGATTTCACATCAGGATTGCCTAAAACGTATAACTTGAGCTCCCTCTTTCTCCCTGCGATAAACATGATACATCATAAAGCACATTCATTCATGCAATAGAATCAGTTGGCTTAAACAATCTTAAGCCTCTCTTCATTGCCTGTCTTTGCACGAATTATATCCTTGCTGGTAAAACATCAAGCAGCTCTTCAACCACAACATATTAATAGGTGTTACATTCCCTCAGGTACCGTGTGCAGACCTGCTCCAAATTCCTTTCACAGTTAGATGAGTTAACATCTCAAAAAGATTGGCAGTCACATGTACGAGTCTATCCATACCTCTGTGTACTTTAAAGAAAACCTGTTTCAACTTCTATTTTATGTTACTGAGAGCAATTCCATTTTTCTCTAGCAAAATTGTTTGCATAAACGGTTTTCTAGAGAAAATCCTGGGATTAATTTACCTCTTGCCATCGTGATGGACTGCAGAGTAGTTTTGAGGCAGCTGAGGCGTCTCCACGCGCCATCATAAATGACTCCAAAATTATTTTGAAGATTCATTTGACAGGCCTGTTTGGCCTGGCAAGGCACACAAGAAAATGTACCACCTATTTCGAGTCTTCATAATAAAACCGTCAGGATGCCTTTATCTGTTGTGTTTCAGTAGGCGCACGTATATGTAATCATGTCTAGGAAATACAGAGCCTATTTTGTACAATTTTGATGGAATCTATGACTTAGCGGCATAAAATTGAACCTATTTAACAATGGACTATAAAGTGAGCCACAAAGAAATTTCATAAAATTTTAGTAAAAAGAAAAAATTCATGAAATGTTGTCATGAGTTCTCTTTCTGCCAGTTGTTTCTGTGTGCATAAGTCCTGAGGGACAGTAATGTAGTTCTCTGCTCCACTTTGTCAAAGGGGTGAATTTTGCGCCTGTGGCGTGACCGTTAAGTGCATTCACTAAGGAGATGACACAGTCGCCTACACTGAGGCAGTTGTATAGTAAGTACTTTGAAGGAAGAATGAAAGGCATCAGAAAAAGCACTCAGGAAATAATATCAGTCTATGTTTGTGCTTTTTTATTTTTAATTTATACAGCTGTAGGAGTTCCTTAAACTGATTGATTAGAAAGGAATCTTCAGTACATTATCTGTTAATGACATCAAAAAATAAAGTACTTGGAGATCTATATAGTGGAAAACATATAAAAATGTAAAATATTGCTAATAAAAATTTTAAAATGTTAAAACACAAATAGATAAACTACATATGGATTGCAAAACTCAACATTATTAAGCGGTCATTCTTGTGAAATGAGTTTATACCTGCAATGATGTATCAGTTAGGATTCTTAGCAGGTTTTTCTGACAACACTGCAAAGCTGATTGTAAAATTTAAATGTATGCAGAAAGAGCCTAGAACTGAAATTAGTCATGGTCTGGGCACACTGGATTTAAATTCCTTAAATAACAAACAGCTTTTCTTTCAGGAAAAAACACCAGAATCCACTGAAGGGTAGTTTGGAACCAGCCCTTCAAGAATGGATACTCGCAGAAAAAGCCAGCGTCTCAGGTTAGTGATCTTTCAACATTACAAGCTCAAAACCACTAGCAGAGGACGCAATTCCGCCTCCCCTGAAAGAAACACGAGCCTTGAGGAGAGACGCGGAGAGCATCTGTCCTGCACAGAAGACCCCAACTCTGCTTTCCTATTGTCATCAATTTAAGAAGTAGCCCCTCCTCGTCCCTCCTTTAAATTCTCCTTCTACAAACTGAGTCAGCCAGAGCTGAGTGCTCTTTACCCAGTCCTCCCTGAGAGCTGACCGCAGCAAAGCTTTTGCTTTTTGCCAATAGCTAGCACGACCTGCATTAGGCAGCGAGACCCGGTTCCACACCATGCCCACCAAAACAACCCTCGTAAAATAATGTGAAAGACTTACATTGCTTCAACTCTACCGTATGACTTTCTACGTAAACAATCTCATCTGAAAATACAGTTTTACTTCCTCCTTTCTGATATTTATGTGACAAAATTCCGATTTTCGGGATATAGAAATAACTCCTATAACAATATGAAAAGAAGAAAAACACAATTAAAGGTAAATGGGCAAAAGAAGAAGATATAAAAATGCCATTAAGCACAGGAAAATATGCTCAACACAACACATTAGGGAAAAGCAAATGTCACAATAAGATCCTATTGGATACCCACTAAAAAATTAAATCAGGAAGCCTTAATATCTCCAAGTACTGATAAGAATGCAGAGCAACTGGAATTCTCATACAATGCAGGTAAAATTGTAAAGTAATTCATCAACTTTCCCATTTGTAGTTTCTTATAATGTTACAAACACACCTACTCTATGACCTAGCAATTCTTCCCTAGTTTTCCCCCCAAAATAGAACAAATTACGCATACACAAAATGAATCATAGAAGAATGTTTATGCTAGATATATTTTATAATTGCTAAACCTGAAAACAAGCCAAAAATCCATCAATAAGAAAATGTATAAATCAACACTGGAATACGTGTACAAAATTTTTAAAAGGAAAACAAACAAAGGAAAAAAGTACTAAGGCATCAACTTGAATGAATATTCTTTCTCACCAAAAATACCCAGAAACAAAAATTTGTCCCATGTGATTCCATTTATACAATTCTTGAGTAGAAAAACTAATCTGTGGTGATGTGAACCAAAATTCCCTTTGGGAATTGGGACAGGAATTAATGGATTAAGAGCATAAGGAAATTTTCTAGAAGAGAAAACCTGTGGGTTCCATGGAAATACACATTTGTCAAACCTGATTTATCTCTACAGTTTTATTCATTATTGTGCATGTAAAATTTATATCAGTTTTAAAAAAGAGAAAATGTTAGTATCTATTACACATAAGGAGACCTAGGTATCTACTTACAAATCTTTTTTCTGTAATTTTGAGATAAAACTTTGACAATGAGAGAAATCAATCCACTTTCCCACAAGTTCTCCGGCAACTGGTCTCGTAGATTTGAGAAGGCGGGAAAGGCGCAGGGGGCCTTCCAGCGGGAGAATGAGAACCGGACAAATCCTCGCCTTGCTACTCCTCGGAGCCTTACACTCGCGGCTTCAGGTTTTGTGTGATGAGCATGGACATTCATCTACGGCTGCATGAATAATAACTATCTGGACTATTTCTAAGTCTTACAGTCCATATTGGGCAGGGAGGTTAAACCTCTAAATAAATCATTTGTTCAGTAACAGTCACAAGGAGAAGTACAGCCTCACACAGGAATTCTGTTCCAAACATTGTACTAATAGTTTTCCTCAAGTAGATACTGGTTTTAAGCATAGTAAAATGTGAATATGGTTCGACAGAAATCACGGGTATGCTACTTTGCTTTACCATCAGATATGCTCTTGAAATGTCACATTGTTCAACTCCATTGCCTCTGAGTGTACACGGAGTTGAAGAAGGATGAGACGCCATGGTATAGAAACCGCCAAATAGGGTGAGAGCCAGAAAAATACTTACATGATCACAGTATCAGCCACTCTGACTCTAAACTTCTTTGAGACTCCATATTTGAATTATCTAAAGAATTAACCACGTGAAAGAGGAATGCTGTCTTTAATTCTTGTTGGAAGATACCTAGAAAGGAAATAGGAATTTCTGCTTTCAGGTTGGGAGGACTCTCCACACTGGTTTCCACAGTGGTTGCAGCAGTCTACCCTCCCACCAACAGTGGGGAAGTCTCCCTTGTCCCCTCAGCCTCACCAGCATTTGTTATTGGTTGATTTTTTTTTATAATAGCCATTCTTTCTGGAATGAGAGGGAATCTCAGTGTTGTTTTAGTTTACATTTCTCGAGTGGCCAGTGCTGTTGAACATTTTTTCATGTATCTGTCGGCCGTTTGTATTTTTTCATCTGAGGAGTGTTTATCTTAATTTCCAAAACTCTCAGCCCTCACTGTGTCTCCCTCTCTCCTGATCCTTACTGAATAAAGGATATAAAATATATACATGTTGTAAGGTGGCATCTGGCAAGGAATTCATGACCCTTGTCTGCCAGGGTCCCACTAAAATCGCAACAAAAAAAGATAATGAGAGAAAACCTCCTCAGCACATTACTTTAACAGTGAGGACTCTTCTATAGCTGGAGAGAGATGTTCACTAATTATGACCTGTGGAAGACACTGTTTCATTTCTTGTGGAGACTAAGGGGAAAGCCACATTGGGAAATAGTTTAATAAAAGATCCAAGAGAAAATTACTTTCATTTCTAAAGGATAGCTTTGAAAAGGTACAGCCTCTGTGAAATGAAACAGAAAAGCATTTTTTAAAAAAAGACAGAGATGAAGATGGAAAATAAAGGGGTCGTGTCTGAGGATGAAAGCTGAAAATGGAAAGGAAGAGACTGCTGAGTTCTTTCTGCACAAAAAAGTTAAACTTTCACAAACCAAATAAATTACGCACAACCAGCTGGGAAAATTATTGGCAGAATATATGATGAGAAATGATTAATGCTCCTACTTCATAAATAACTCTTAACAAATCAACACAAAAGAGACCACAGAGGGGGAAAATACGCAAATAAAATTACATAAGCAATGCAGTTTCTGGTCAAAATAAAAGAAGTCATTCTCTTCAATAATCAAAGAAATGCAAATTACCCTTCCTGGAGATAATCTCTACAACTTTATTTAACAAATGAAAATAGCAATGCTGCCAAGGATGAGATTAAAAGAATCTTCTCATTCAGTGCTAGCCTCAATAAAGTTATCACAACTTCATAAAAGATAACTTTGTTATTTAAATCACAAGCCTTAAACCGTGTTTTAACGAAGAACTCTTCCTCTTCAAGGGAATTTTTTCTCAACAAATAGTCAAATTGTCCTCATTGATATGTGCTTGCATAGAGGAGTTCAAGGTGTTAATATTTATAAGAGCACAACACGTAAAGACAACCTACTCAGTAACTAGCGTTAGTTAAGTAAATCTGACACATAATTATGAAAAATATTTTAGTCATTAAAAATTATGTTTGGGAGGCATATTGAAGAAATGTTCACCTTGTAATTAAGTAGGATCGAACTGATTAAAATTTTGTCAAGGAAAAATTATGAATATATTACTTCTACAAAGAGTTTAAATGATAAAAGGAAACATCAAAATGATTCAATGAGGTTATTTTGGACGGCAAATTATAGATCTTATTCTTTAAGTGCTTCTTAATTTTTTCCAAATTATCTACAAGTTTATACTATCTTTGTAATCTTTGTAAGTCACAGATCTACGATAAAAGCAAATAATACATTCCTCTGTAATAGTGCATATTTACCTAGACAGAAAAATACAAGAGTATATGATACAACTAAAACCACCAGAGATTACATTATACCAGTGTAAAAAGCTGTAGGTTCCCTTTGCATTTCAAAGAACACCCGTCACCGGGAAGCTGCTCCCCGTGAGTACCGCTGATGAGGAAGCTGATAGTAGCACATTTATAAAATTTTAATTTTCCAACATGAAATGGCCCTGTGGTCTTTGATGATCCCCGGAACACACACCTGCTCTTAATTTCTGCATTTCTTCAGAAATCATTGCTTCCATTAGTTCCGCCGCGCCAACCTCCACAGCACAGCGCATTATCGCAGGGCTACCTTTGGTTCCTCAGCTCTTCAAAGGCTGTGCAAAATCTAATAAAGCCTCAAACATATATCCAGCAGCCATTTGAGACAATTAAATGCAATTTTCCAGTTTCACTACACGCATTTGGCGAACTGGAGACCAGGAACTGCTTTGAACCTTGATGAAAGGAGTAATTTCTATTCCAAGAACATTGTCTTCCCTGGACTTTGGAAACGCTCTGTGAAAAAATTGTCTTGGCCAGTTTATTCCACTAGATGGCAGACTTAGGCTGTTCTACACAATGAAACAGGGATTTTTGCTCATTAACCAAAACACTGAGAAACCCAGGCCGTGAGCAGGTAAAATGAGGTGTAAGATGTTAAAACAAAGGAGCATAAATAAGCAAAGGGAGTACCAGGGATCCCAGCTGTGATTCCCAATGCGAAACTTTAAAAGATTATGTTTGCTATCTGCAAGAAAACACCACGTTCGGTGGCGCTACTTCCTCCCTCTCATAGTTTGTCTTTAATCAGGTTCTCATCAAGCCGGTCCCGGTCAGTGAGTAACGCAGGTCAGCGTGGCCTTGCGACCGTCACCTTTCCTGACTCCTGAAACATCCAGGCTTGGCAGTGGTTCAGATGCAAGACGAGCAAGACTAGGGAAGGAGAAATGTGTCAGGCGAACTTTATTACCTGAAATGAAAGAGAAAGGAAAAACGAAGACTACCCGGCATTTGCAAATCCAGATGAGGTCCTCTGGCTCTCCTCAGATATCGTTTCAGTGGGTGCTCAGTGAAGGACTCGCGTCTTCATACCAAAGAAAATTATTCTGATTTAAAATGACGCCATGTCAGAACGCTAGCAGTTGAGACCATCCCATGGATCCCTTTCAGCTACGGTAAAAGCTGGACTGCAGCACAGCTGTGAAGAGCCTTACGCCCCCCAAATACGCTTTTCCTAGGAGGGAAGGGTATGCAACAGTCCCACACACCGGGCCCTGGGCTGTGGGCTGCCGTGAGCTGCTGCACGGCGCCTCTGTGTCTTTCAGCTGGGGACTCTTGCCCTGTTCAGTGATGGTTCAGGAAAGCCACAAATGACGCCACCCTAGACCACCAAGGAAAAGCTGTCTGAGTCTTTGGAAGTTGGTCCTCACCCTTCCAAAAGGTTGTGCAGGCGCTCAGGACAGGTCCCCAGTCACGTCCGTGTGCCGGCTCTTCATTCTCACAAAGCGTCTACGGCCATACCACCCTGAACGCGCCTGATCTCATTCTCACAAAGCACCGCAGTTCTCTAGTCTGCCCTTCCTAGAATTGAGCCAGCACAGTGTCGGTCTCTAATTTTTACTAGTACAACAGAAAGGCCTACGGAGGTAGACAGAACGGTGTGAGGGGACCGCTTCACCGTGAATGTTGGACTTAGTTTTAAGACATGAATTTTGAGTGAACGAATAACCGGTTTGAGTGCTCAAAATTTGAAGATTTTAACTGTCAAAATGCCAAAAGAAGCCGGGGTGCTGGCGCACACCTGTAGTCCCAGCACTCAGAAGGCTGAGACAGGAGGATGACCGGGAGTTCGAGGCCAGCCTGGGCCACCTAGTGAGCTCAAGGGCAGCCTGAACTGCATAGCGAGACCCTGTCTCAAAAAGACCAACCAAAAAACAAAACAGAGAAAAAAAGGAAAATGCCAAAAGAAAAAAGCCACTGAATGGACATTATTACTAATATAAGCATTGCCTATTCTGAAAATTTAATGACTATATTTTCCCAACTATTCTTATTCATTTCAAAGTAAATATTTTCTTTATCATCCAAACTGACCTCCTGTATTGCAGTAAATGTTAACCTGAAAATTGCTCTCCTCAGTAATCTGTATGTATTATACTTTTAAAATCACTGTAAAAAATACTAATCAATCTATAAAGTAAATATTTATTGAACAGTTGTATCCAAACAAGCAGATGTGTTGGGGTAGAAGCCATGGAATGAATAAAAATTTGATTTAAGAATTTAACATAGGGGGCTGGGGATATAGCTCAGTGGAATAAACACTTGCCTAGCAAGCGCAGGGTCCTGAGTTTGATCCCCATTACTGCCAAAAAAAAAAAAAAAAAAAAAAAGAATTTAACATAGACATTTTAAAAGATATTAAGAGAAATACTAATTATTTTGATAATATCAAAATTTAAGACTTTGCAAAAGACATAATTTTTAAAGTGTTGCAGAAGGCATCCTGAACTTAAAATATAAGTAAATGGATGAACGAAATGTTTCCATTATACATAAAAGCAAAGGATCAGAATCCAGGATACTCATAAATGAGAGAAATTGCCCAACCCCAAAGGAACAAACAATTTATATCACAACTCGTAAGGTAAAGTGACGGAACCTATTTGCATCCACACCTCCTTTATGAGTAAGGGGAACTCCCTGTCCGAAGATGAGAAAGGGTAGGTAAGCCAGGCGTGAGGAGGATGAAAAAGGATAATTTTATTATTTAATTTTTCTTGCATCTCTCCATTTTTTTCTTTAGCATACACTTTGTTAACATTTATTCCAACTTTGGGACATGAGCTGTCTTCTAATAACTAACCTGAATGCCCATGCTGCTCTAGTTTATTCTAATAAAAAGGCTGTAAATTCGGATCAAGATTTATGATCATCAAGCGGATTTTAACAGATTATGTGGTGCTAGCTGTATGACAAGTGGGTTTTCAATGATGCTGCCTCCTCATCTGGACTCCCATTATGGGCATAAAATCAGAGGAGCCAGTAACGCCTCTGGAATCCCTCTTCTGCAGGAGGCTGGGATGGGAGGATCAGAAGTTTGAGGTTAACCTGGGCAACCCTGTCTCCAGTAAAACAGCAGAGGGCTGGCGGTGTAACTCAAAGTGACAGCACTTGCCTACCACAGATCAGGCTTTGTGTTCAATCCCGGTACCAGAAGAAAAAAGGCTAGAAAGCAACGAAACCAGGTGGAGGAGAGAGAATGTCTGGAAAGAAGGAACAAACGTTGCCTTTCAGAGAAAGAAGAACAGGTTTCTCCCGCAGGTGTAGATTTAACCTCCTGCGTGAGAAGGGGCGCTCATAGGTGCAGACGCTGCATGAGCTCTGGTGGAAGACTGGATGCAGACATTGTAGCTATTGTGTTGAGGACACATTTGTAAGTTGCCCCCCTTACCAGTTCACGTGGACCAGTTACAACCCAGATCTAAACTATGCAAAGAAAAATGCATCTCTCCGTACTATCCCACAGGAGGGCAGCATGGCCTCAGTTTTCAAACTGAAAACGCATTGCTGAATTTTGTTTCCGTTCTCCGAGAATGTTTTTTCTTTCCACGACGAAGGCTGCTAAACCACAAACGCGTTCGGTTTCGCCCGCGAGTACCGGTGTGAACACATCGCATGCATACCCCGCCCCATGCAAGCACAGGGGAGAGTCTGCGGGACACACGCCCTCCCTGTGCGGGCGCCCGGGCCTGACGCGGCACGCGGAACGTGAGGAATGACAGCAAGCGCCGCGGAGAGGCTGCCTGAGATTGCTAATCGCCTTCCACACGCGCTGGTAGCATTTCTCTCGCTAATAAGCATTGCTGACCTTCCTCGCTTCCTATTTGAGGCAAATATATGTATTTACCAAAGCCACACAACAAAGTGCACTACTTATATAAAAAAAGTAGATGAAGATGCTTATAACCCTAAAAATAATTTGTTATTGCTTCAGAGCCTTTCTTCCCACACAAGTATTATATTTCAACATTTTGATCTTTACTAAGTACCCGAAATGCACTAGATTCTGTAGCTCACACAGCAAAGTAAGCTCAATGGAATATATTAATATGAACTCAGTTCTCATTAATTTTTAAATTTTAATATGCAAAACACAATATAGTGTTGTGGTAGATACATTTTCCAAGTTGGTAGAAATTGTCTTAATCCCATAAGTTATGATTTACAAAAAGAAGAATTTATGAATTTCATAGCCTACTAGAGCACTTTGTAATTTCAGTTAACTGTGACTCTCATGGAACATTAAAGAACCTATGAGTAAAATCCTTGGATTCATTTTATTCTCATTAAGTGTGAAACGAGTGGTTTTGTTGGGTTTTTGTTTTTTGTTTTAAACTCCTTGAAGCTCAGATTTTTCCCCCAAGTGAATTATTTACTAATATATGTCACCCTCAAAATAGATTTCCCATCTAACTATTGGCACCCACTAAACAATAATAACGTAAGAACTGAGCTGTGCAGAAAAGCAATCTAAAGGGTCCGGGAATGAGTTCCACAGATAATTCTGTCTCTGCCCAAAAGAAACAGGAGGGAAAGCAAGGTCGTTCTTTTGGTAACAAGTCATAAAGAGCCTCCTTTATCTGCGCCTTTCATGCTGCAGGAATGAGGGTGGATTTCCGATGCAAAGCTGCAGGGTCCTCGCTCATCATGATTCTGTAAAATCCTGCCGTTTAGGAAATGCATCTCAATTTCAGCGGAGATGAAGCTGGAAGGTCAAACTGAGCTTTAATCAAGGTATCTCCCTGCCCAGGTAGGAGGCTTTCTTCTTCGCCTATCTGTGGCTTTGATTTGGCTGCTTTTTAAAAGGTGCCTGAAGCCATGTCAGGGCCTGACAGTGGCCGCTGTTCACTTAATCCCCGAAGCAAAGCAAGAAAAGTGGTGTTGTCATTGACAATTTACTCTTGCGGTATTTTCCTGCTAAACCGAGAAGGGTTGTGTCACCGGTGCACAATCTAAACTACATGAAGGACTTGCCCCTTATTAAGAGGTGCTGTGCCAGTCAAGCTCACGTTCATAAGATAACCCTAGCAGCGAGCAGCCCTCCCCCGTCCCTCACAGGAAAGGAGAAGAGCGGGTCCCCTCAGCCACACTGTTTTGCAAGGAGAATTAGGCCCGTGGTAGGGATGATGCATGTAGCTGCCAATCCAAGACTTTCTGCTTTCCTTGTTCCCCTGGCATTCCCAGCACTCAGGCCCCAGCCCAGCCCAGCCTCTTCTGCAAGGACTGTCTCCAGGGAGAAGAAAACGCTTTTCTGTGTCCAGTGTCCTAGATGCCACAGTTTACTCTGCATGAAGTGGGAATTGCTGGTCGCCCCTGGAGAGTGAGACGCACTGATAAATCAGGCCGTTCTTGAGCTAAGAAGTTTTTTCCTACATGACAGGAGCCTCTTCTCCCACACCTGACATTGGGTGTGTTACTAAAGCATGCATGTGGCAGGGGAACCCTGTCCCTGTCCCTGTCTCTGGCCCTGCCGTTCCGGCCAGCCCACTCTCCCCTAGGTAGATTTTCCTTTTCATTTTCCTTCTGCCTGCCTGTCTGCTGCCAGCTGAGGGATCATGAGTGGAAGCATAAACCAGTCATTTCCAAAGAGGTTCACAATTGAACAGTGAGAACCAAGGACTGATCTTAGCACCTGAAGAAAGCTGCCTACCTGTGTCCAAAGTACGGTTTCTACAACAAATCGGAAGATGCTGTCCAAGATTAGGGGTGCGAAGAGCTAAAGATGACCTGGGGTTGTGGGCAGTGTTGGAACACACCCATAGCACTTGAATTTGTTCCCCAGGACTAAAAAAGAGGGTTAAGACCTTCTCCCTATCCTCCTCGCTCCTCACTTTAATAACCATTTCTCAATAAAATACCTGTCCTTTTGCTAAAATACCTTGAGTGGCAAAATCTTCAAAAGATTAAGAGATTCAAAAGATTCTTCAGAGAATGGCAAGAATGATTCTTCCATGCCACAAAGAGCTCCTTCCCTATATTCTGGTTGTAAATATTACCTGCTTTCACTATACAACACCTAGATCTTTGTAAATCATTTATGGAGCCAGAATTTACACTGACAAAGTTTGCTGGAAGCTCTGTCTCAACGTCCCAGGAGCCAACACCGCAACTTGCCCAATCACCAACGTCAACAGACAACATCAGATTTCTGTCTGCAGGTGTCAACCTCTGTAGTCCAGTGGCACAGTGGTCTCCATGTCTTTATATGATTGCTTTTATTAGACTCTTAATTGACAGTGGCAAAATCAGACTCAAGGAAAAGAATGTGCTCTTAAAGAAGAGGTGAACAGCAAAGACAGGGCAGAGTAGTCATGGGGTTCAGCTACTTTCTCCTGCTTTCTTCCCCCAGTGTGATGCACTCTGCTCCTTGTGGCAAAAAGACAATCGTCAAATGATCTGAATTTTTCAGTGTGGATTCTGCCATCTGGACAAAGACAGGATTCATCTTTCTCAGAAAAACTTTTCAAATACAGCCTGATACTTTGGTTGGTTATATGAATGTTAATATTACAACCTAAACTGTATTCAAGAGATAAAGCAAGTGTCAGTGAGGTCCAAAGGGACTGAGCACTTGTGTTGTCTGAATTATAGCCTGAGAGATGCTCAGGTCTTATCTAGGGACCGTGGCTGTTACCTTGTGCTGAAAGTGACTTTGCATACATGATTTAAGTTAAGAAGATTACTCAGTGGGCTTTTAATGTAATCACAAGTAACCTGAGTACAGACAGGATATAGAAGTCTAAGGTTTTCACACCCCTCCAATCACCTTAGGAGCATTGGAAGCCACATTAGGAGTATTCACATAAGCCCAGACCTATGCAGGCTGTTGGCCCATTCAGGGGGCCCAAGGGAGATTTTCAAGGCCCCCAGGTTAAAGACATCAGCAACAACAGCAGGTAGTGTGGAGCACAGCGAGAGTGCAAGAGCTCAAGAGTTGCCTGCATCATTGTTATATAATTCCTATACAGGTTGTTAGCTCATGTTTACATTCTTACATGGTGCCATAACCAAGTCTACCTGTGCTAAGTCATGGTGACACAGCCGTATTCCCTGTGCACCTGTGCTAGACAGCGAGGTCACATCCTCAAGTGCCCTTCGATGCCCTTGAGATTTGAAGCAGCCTGAATGTTCTCCACACGAGCCCTCTCACTCTTCTTTCCTTTCTCGCTCTGGAGCCCAAGAGCCTGAGTTATCTGCATGGTGTGCAGTGTGCCTTTCCTGCCATCTACTTTTCTCATTATGACCTTCCATAGATGTAGCTCCTTTTCCCCTACCCTCAAATATACACTTTGAAATTCATTGCTTGCCATAAACAAGAACTTGGAATCTGTCTGTCAGATCCACCATGCAGTATCTTAGAAGAAACACAGAGAGATTTAATTTCAAAGAAGATGGACTCAGAGGTTGAAAGTACGAATCAGAGTGGTATGCTTTGGGGACACAGGAATGGGGCACAATCCAAGCAATGCAGGCAGATACTGGCTGGCAAAGAAAGAGATTCTTTTTGGGGCCTCTGGAGGGAGCACAGCTCTGCTGACACTTTATTTCAGCCCAGAGAAAACTCATTTGGGAAATCTGACTTCCAGAATCCTTGCTAAGAAAATAAATTTTTGTTTTAGTCCAGCATGTTTGTGGTATTTTGTGTCTCAGTAATCAGAGGATACCGATCTAGGTGCTCTTAAAATGGAGGAGCAGCAATTCCAAGGAGCAAAATTCTTGATGGAAGCCTGGACTTGCAACCCATGATAAACCTGCTGTGACCCTAACAAGGAAGCCCAGCCCAGAGAGGGGACTTTGTGGCCTTGGCCGACTTCAAATCCAGTCAAACAAAATATATCACGTTTGAACAACTAAATGCAAATCCTTTCTGATCTAAGAGAGAATAGTCTTGGAAAAGTAGGTTTGGCTCTAAATGACTACAGGGAAGGAAACTGAAAGAAAAATGAAGTATAAGGGGAAAGGCCTGAATACAGAAGAAAGAAGTATACAATCTAAGAAAGACCACAGAAGTGGAAAATTGGGGTACCTTCCATTCCCAGGTCCCCAGCTCTGGTCACAGGGCAGGGCCTCCACCTCTTTCCTTTAATCCAGGTACCTTTGACATAAGGGTTTCAGCTTATAAACCTAGAAGTTCCTTCCAGCTACAGGACTGCTCACATTTATACCTGGATTTTGGCTCAGATTGTGCAGAGCTAGGTCCCAGGGCCCTTGAGGTTTGATTTCTGTGTTTTGACAAGGGAGACATATTGAGTCAAAACCCTGTACAATTAGAATAAGAAAATACTCTGTAACTACACATAAAATTTCAACAACTGTTGAGTAAGAAAGAGAACAAGACAAACTAAATGCCAATCTCTAAGTCAGACCTGGAAAAATCCTCACAATGGACTAACAAATGCCCATAGAAGTATATATGAATGTTTCTAAAGAAATCTAAGATACCTATGGAGAGCTGAAGGTAAAGCCGAACTCCATTAACACCCCTAGAAGGAAAAGAACCTTCCAAGTTGGTGATGGAATTTATTTCTAATAGAAAAGGTGGTACTTCTTTTCTTTGAGACAGGATCTTGCCATGTAGCTCAGGCTGGCCTTGAACTTGTGGTGATCCTCCCGCCTCAGCCTCCCAAGTGCTGGGATTACAGGCGTGCTCCACCATGCAAAGCCTTAGTGAAACTTTTTTTAAAAAGAAGATAATTTTTACATTGCAGAAGTAACTTAAAAATGAACAAATGTGCCTTAGAATTGACACATCAAAGCTTACTTTGTCTTATTTTCTTTGTCTATGTTCTTTTTGGCTAAAATCATAGTGATCTTAACAATAGCGGCTAGTTATCTTACTCCTTATATTAAAAAGTATGGTCATAATCATGCTTTAAATATTCTCAAGTCATATGCACTATTCTGCCATCTGTATGGAAATAGAAAGATTTTGGTTCTGAAGCTGTAATAAACAGAAGACAAACTGTCTGTGTCTGTTGAGTATTTGCATTTGGATGAGTGTAACAGAATCCAAACGATATTGGCTTACTGAAGAAGGACAAACTCTTCTCCGGTTAGATTAGGTTGGGAGTTAGGCAATCCAGGGTGGTCCAAGGACTTCACAATGTCATCAGTGGCTCAAGTTTTCTACCCTACTGCTGTGTCATCCTTAGCAAATAGATGTCCTTTACAGGGCGATCTGCTGGCACGCGATAGCCACTCACTCTGCAGCCCATGCAGGAGAAAGAAGTAAATGCAGAGAGCAAGATTTATTATTCCCTTTCAAAAGCTTCCCTGAAAGCAACACCTACTTACATTGCATCGCCAGAATTATGTCCCTGTTTAGCCATCCCTTGCTACAAAAGAAGCTGCTCATACTCACCGCCCCCCCCCCGCTCTTTTGAGCTCTTTGCTTTCTTAAACAGCATCAGAATTTCCTTTAGAAAAGAAGTGCAGTGGAAGAATGGACACCAAGAGGAAAACTAAAATGTCTGCCAAACTCTTGAAAAATCATCAGCTATTTAATTTGCCTCAAGGAAAATGACAAGCAAGGTTTCACTTATGAGGAAGATTTCAGGATTAGGGAGCTAATGGTGTATTCATTAAGAATCTTCTGGTTTTAAGCAATGGAAACCAATTCATAAGGTTGAACAAAAACAGGTGGGAAGACTGTTGACACATACAAGATGTTTAATAAAAGTAAAGTTTGAATAATCTCCTCTCAGAAAGAAGAGCAAGTAAAGTTGGTTCAGGGACATCGTCAACTATTTCTTCACCAATCTGCCAATAATAAGTATAGATCATATGTGGCGCAGTTGTACATTTTACAAAATAGCACCCTAAAATTTTAAAGTGATAACTTGCAGCTCGTGTCACAACTGCGTTTTATCAGGCCACTGAGTCATGCCACAGGCCCAGCATTTCTCAATGTTAGAGATTAGGGAGTATCCATGAATCCCTCGGAGGTACCAGGTGCACCCTGACAGTGTATATGCCTCTCAGCCACCTCATAGATAGTGATGGAAATGAAAGATTGTAATGGCGAAAAGTCTGATTTCCTCACAGAGGACAGCAGCCTCATTTAGTTGATACAATTCAGGTAGCAAGGGTTAGCCCTTGAGGGTTAGTGCCAGACTGGGGCTCAGGATTGGGAACTTTCACTTGAAGAACTGAGCACTTAGCAATGATAGCAGATATGTCAGAGCCCAAGGGAAAATTCATGCAGTTAAGGCTCTGGCAAGGCTGGCATCTGTTTCTACCACCATGTTTGTCTTGTCTGTGAACCCACTGACTAAATACCAGACTGACTAATAAAGGAAAATGATATTTATGGGCCACCATGTTTGTCTGATTACTAAGAGCTGATTGCATTTCCTGGTTACCTAATTACTAACATTTTCCACAGGGAAAGTCTTCTGAGAAGCTTATGTGAGATACGGTTGTTTTCTTCTGCTAGTGTTGTTCTCAAAGAGCCATCGACGCCCAGCCATCCCTTCTCCTCCTGTCTCCGGGATTCTTCTCTTGCTCTGTTTCAAGTAAACAATGACTGTTGCCTAGAGATCAGTGGAGATGCTGATGTCAGATCAAATTTTCTTTGGGGCAAAGTAAACAGCAAATGGTTATGCTTGCTGTTCTGGTCATAAAGAAACTTAATCTTCTCTGCTGCATTTCCGGGATACTCAGTGGCAATCACTTGGCAATCACTTCCAGTTCATGTGGACATTTCACGTAGTGCCAGGCATAAGTGTGTTTTATCTTTAGTCAACTGGTCTTGGGAAACCACCTATGAGGTGATGCCTATGTATGAACAGAGTAATTCACTGCAGTGTAAACAATAGGAGTGTGAGGCTTGCCTCTGAATATAATTTATATAATTCAGGATCGAGGTTGGGGATAGGGCGTGATCAGTCATATCCAGCTTTAAGGGTAGATTCATCAAGCATCACTAGTTGTTTGTGAGTAACTCAGTGACTATAGCGATCCAAGATGGGGATCTTCTGTCTTCTCCACAGCCCATTGCAAACCTGGGTGCTCATCCTGAAAGGGAAGAGAGTTGTGTGCAAAAAAATCAGGCTCCTTTCTCAAACTCTAGAGCTCTCTGCTAGATTATCCCAAGCGGCAATGGTGGGTCCTATCTCTGAACAACAATTCTAGAATGCCTGTGTCAGAACAGCAAGGTGATTGTTTTTCCTAGAAGGGGGCTATGCTTGTCTTGCTCTGGGAGGTTTTCAGATACCCATAACTGTTAAAACTGCAATTATTTCTCTCCCTTCTCTTGCCATGGTTCACTGTAGACAGAATATATTTTCCTGTCCTGTAGACTTTGGGCTTCAACATCACATGTCTTGGTTTGATCAATGCAATGCGGACGAACACAGAACTCCAGCTTGTATAAGACAGAATTGAAGAGGTAATGAATTTCCAATTGTACTCTCACATCTTTGCCGTCTACTGGAAGGCCATCATATTCCTAGGAGGGTGTGGGCCTTTAGCTTAGACCCTCGAATGCGAAGATACACAGAGTGTGCCTAAAAAATACCTGCTGCCTAGGTTAGAACTGCATGGGCAACGTGCAGGTGAAAAAGAGTTGAATGCTAATTTCCATAAGCTTCAGAGTTTACTGAGATTGTATTGTTACAGTAAAATGTAATGAAGACAGGCAAATATTCTGAGTAAATAAGGAAAGACACTGTGCAGCATGGTTCAAAATGTGACTGTGTTTGTCAGATTTTCAGCACTGTGACTAAATGCCTGAGAAAATCAATTTAGAGGAAGAAGGGTTTATTTTGTGTCATAAGGTGTCAGTCCATGGTCAGCTGATTCCACTGTTTAGGCCTGTGTCCAGGGAGAAACATGATCGAAGAAGGGTGTAGCAGAGACCCTCTGGTCACCTCTCAGCAGCCAGGCAGAAGAAAGAGATGACAAGAAGGGACCGGGGGACAGAGAAAGTCCTGAAGGTCACACCTCCCTGGTCCAGCCTCTCACTAGCCCCACCTCTGGGTTCCATTACCTCCCACTAATGCCACCAGGTTATGATCTCATCGCTGGCAACCAACTTGAGCACATGAGTTTTGGGGGACATTTGAAATTCAAGTCATAATAATGCTAAAAGCTGAAAGCCAGGCCTCCTCCTCCTCCTCCTCCTCCTCCTCCTCCTCCTCCTTCTTCTTCATGGCAAGGGACACCTGGTATAGAGACCTGTATAGTGAACTTGTCCTTTGCTTTGGGAGTAATATCTCAATAAGTTCAAAATCATTATTGTCTTAGAAACTTCATAGTATGCAAGCCCAGAACTCTTGTAGAAGTCACCTCCTACTCCCTGAACCACAGTGTCTAGCGTATGGCCCATTTCCTCTCCTTCTAAGCTCTTCACACTAACAGCATCAATACATTAAACCCACGTTGCACATAGACTTGGGGCCTCACACCATGCCCTACATGCTTTTTGTCACCTTCTAATTCCTCATATCTGCAGCCAGAAAGAGACTTATGGAGCAGGATCCTTCACAGTCAGCTGTGTACCACAGCTGTTAGTTTTCCATCCTAGAATATTCAGGAGTGCCCCTGTACCCACAACCCAAAGCTAATTCCCAATTTCTAATCCCTCACATTCCCCAGGAGCCTTCTGCTTGCAATTTCTTCTAACACAATGTCTCTTCTGGCTGAGGTTATCAGGGTCCAGAGCAACAGAAGCAGACTCTGGCTAACTTAATTAAAAACACTGTTGGAGGATTATAGGAGTGGTTCACAAATTAAGTACTTCAGAAATAAATATTTGATATGTGAAGAAACCACAGAAGCTCCAGGGATATTTGTAGCAGAGTTCAACGCTCTTCACCCTGGCAGTGGTTCTCAAGTCTGGCCATACATTAGAATCACAAGAGAGTTACACAGTCCTGCTGCTGGTGCTCAGTTCAAACCCAAAATGAACTAACATCAAAATCTTTTGGGAAGCCACATAGGCATCAAAAGACTTTAAAATCCAGAGCTGATTCTAATGGGTTTCCATAGTTGGCATTTTAGCTGTGTCACCATCTCTGGAATGCTTATTAAAAACACTGATTGCTGCCCTCCACCCTCACATTTTCTGGTTTACATAAAATCAGCTGTAAGTGATTTTCATTTATAACAATTTTCCAAAGGATGCAGAACCTGGATCCAGCATGATGCCTGAGATTCCATATTTCTAACAAAGTCCGGTTATGATTTAAGCCTGCTCATCTTCAAATCACACATAGAAAAGCAACATTCTGGAGCAGTGGTTCTCAAACTTTAGCATCGTTGCAGACCTAGGGAAGGCACACATCCTAGTTTTCATTAGCAGATTTTGATTGAGAGAGCTTTCAGATGGGACTGATCCTGCCTGTCCTTCAACACTTTCGAGAAATAGTTCTGAGAGCAGGGGTGATTTCTCCCCTGAAGACATTAGGCACCATCTGGATATACTGCAATTGTTATAGTGGTGCAAATGTGGAAAGCTGACACAGTTTGATTGGCATTAGCGGGTAGAAGCCCACTAACGCAGCTAAACATCCTAAAGAGCATGCAGTGATTGTGTAGAACACAGCCCCTCACATCAAACAGCTGCCAACAGCCTGAACATCAACAGGTCCTGCAAAGGAACTGCTGAAGCCCAAACCAGCTGATCGCAAGTGAAATGACAGCTTGGTTTCATGGTATTCCCCTCCCTTCAGTTGCTCAGTACTGTATGGCACGAACTTCTTTATGTCCTGAAGTCTCTTTTGTGTTACTTTCTTAAGGACGGTAATATAACTGACCTTTTATTGGAAACTTATTTAATATCTGTTCTGAATGTCAGTCTGTCTACTGATATACACATACACAAATGTATATACACACATATGTCATTGTCCATTTTTAATCCTGACAAGATTCTTAAGAGATAATGCGGTTATAATCAATGAAGAAAATCAATCTTTAAAAAGCTTGATAACTTTCCAAAGTAAGATATTTCAAAAGTAGTGGACCTGGAAGTCAAACCCAGGACTATGAAACACCGTTATCTTTTATTTATGCATTATCTCCCTGTTTTGTCCACCCTCCCCGCTGTATCCTCACCAAACATTTTCTAGTCTCAATGGTGCAAGACCTTAACCATTTGTTGTATAGTTTTCAATCAGAGTTCAGTTCAAACACTAGTCTATAAGTGCAAATTGTACCCACACACCTAAAGAAGAACCTGACCAAGGAGCAGATTCTCAGTAAGATACGTTTTAATACAATTTTTATTTTAGCATAGTTTTAGATTTACAGAAAATCTTCGAACACAATACATAATGTTCCTGTATACTCTTTACCCACTTGGCCTCTTTGTGATTGTAAAACAGGTGGCAAAGTAAACCCGGAATGATGGGCTCGTAGTGCAGCCGTTTTCTGAACAAACACACGAGATAGGAGCCTGTGACTGCAACCAGTCCCCCAGAGACCACCAGGAAACACGCTGCCAGATCAGCCCCACTGGAATACACCCTGGGGTCCAAGAACATATGAGGCGTTTCCCAATGCTTTGCAGATTGCAGAGCCAGCTCTGTACTGGCTTGTGCAACAGAAGGCAAATGAAGGGCTGGGGATATAGCTCAGTGGAATAAGCACCTGCCTAGCAGGCGCAGGGTCCTGAGTTCGATACCCAGTACCGCAAAAAACAAACAAACAAAAAAAAAAACTTTAAAAGAAGGCAAATGAGGTCAGTGTCCATGTACAGTGCCAGATCCTCAGAAAGTTGTGTGTCAGTTAGACTATCAAAACCATTGGCCAGACATCCTGTCATTCCTTGCACTCTGTACAAGGCCAGGCGTATCACAGAAGGTTCCCCAAGCACTAAGTAATAACAGCATCTAGCTTTCCTGGGCACTTTTCAACACAGTCATTCTTTATGCTCACGCTATTAACGGCCATAGGCTCTGCTCTTAGTGAGAGTGTTATTGGTGACAAGATCGACATTTATTTAAAAAGCACCTTCAGAAATAGAACCCCATTCCTCCCAATCATTTTAAACTCTTACCACATCTGACTGGAGCAAACCATAAAAAGTTTTAGCGGCTTGTCCTTTCTGCTAGTTGCAAAATTTACAACCAGCTCTCCACCTGAGTCTTCTCTAAGATCCTATCTGCCTTTGAGGACTAACATAACATAATTCTACTCGACTATAATAATGCAATGGTGGAGATGAATTTTCTGCTTGGAAGAAACCATCTCATTTCAATATGCTGTGACATCTTTTGGAAACCAATATCCTCTATAATGGGAAATGGCTGAAGATCAAGGGCAATCATTTCTGTGATTTACGAGCAGAGCAAGCAGATGGTTTTTTGAATATTTGGCCTTTTCCCAAAAACCTCATGCAAGCTAAGCTGCTATATTTTACTGCATAAAAAGCCTCTGCTTCCAGGTGAGGGATGGGCTGCTGCAGAATCTGCCTTTGTACTTGAAAGAAATGGGCAGAAGATGCTGCTAAGCTAAAAAAATCTGAAGGAACTATTTTTCAATTTTTCCTACAGCTAGCAGCAATCATAACTACAGACCAAGCTGTGTCAGCCAAAGAGAGAGAGAGCCAGATACCTGGTCTGGAAGGTGAAGATGTCTTACTTTGCCAGGTTATTAGATTATCAATTTTCTCCCCTCAAGACCTGTATGATTCACAGGAACGCTATTAGCCTGGCAAAGAATTACTTACAGTCCTGATAAAGGTGACCTTCCACACACAAGCAAAAGGGAACCTGGTCTCTTATGTTAGGAACCTGGAAGAGAGAAAGTTTGGCTAGGATTCTAAACAAAAGCTTGTGAAATACTACCTAATTTAAAAAGAACATGGTGGGTTGTTTTAAGTGGCCACGGTGAGTGGGACTTAGCCTACACCATGACAGGAGACATAATTACACACACCATTCAGTATTTTGACATTTCAATTCAGTTGATCATTTCACAGGTGAAAAATGGGACTTTTCTGAGCACTAATGGTTGACAGTGAAAAAGGAAGTTTCTGCTCATTTTATTTCAGTGTTAGGAAATTTGGGAGGCTTTCACATCCTCTCAGTCGTCTGGGAGCTGTAATAGCAAAAGACCACAAACTGAATAATCACAAAAGTTTATTTCTCACAGCACTAGAAGCTGGGAGGTCAAAGATGAAGGTATCAGCATTTAATATTAGATGAGGTCCATTTTTTACTTATAAATGGTGCAGTCTTGTGTCTCCATAATGAGGAACAAGGCAGTCCTCCTCTCTGGGGACTTTTACAAGGTCGGACTCCAATCCATTAGGGCTCTGCTCCCATGATTTAATCACCTCCCAAGGCCTCACCTCCTATTTCCATCACATTTGTGATGGGCTTCAATATATATATATTTGGGAGAGCACAAAACGTTCAGACTATAGTACACACATAAGTGAAGGAAGCCACCCAACCACAGCAACTGGAAACAGGAACTCCAAAACAGGACTTTTTCTGCACTGGACAGATTGAACAATGCATCCTTAGCTTGAGAATCTCTCTTCATTTTCCCAAAAATTAGTATTAGGAAACATACGAAGCTGTTAGAGTGACTTTAATAGTCGCACATTTTTTCCCACAGCAAGGAAACCCTCCCTCTGCTCGGGTCAGTGTCGACCAGCACAGCATCTTCCTCCCACACACAACTTTGCATTCAGGAAAGGTTTGGCTATCAGCAACAAACCTCAGAGAAAATCAAAATCACTTTGTTCCCACTAAGGTTTTATTTCTGAGTTGAAATAGAAAGCTTTGGCACCTGTTAAAAGGATGTCAAGAATAAACAGTAAAAGAGAAAATGTTCTCTTGAGTTTTGGGGTTTTATTTTCCTTGCAAAGCTGCTAAATTACCACAGAGGTCAGTTTCCATTTTGTGATTAATTTTGGCTCCAGAAGAAGAGAGATTTTCTACAAATGAATAATTAGGGCACTGATCATGCCCACCAGAGTGTTTTGAGTTAATACCATACTGTGTACTATGACCAACTTTCCACTGCTGAGACAAAAAACCCAAGACCTGCAACTTGAAGGACAAAGAGGTTTGTTTATGGCTCATAGTTGCAGGGGTTTCAGCCCATGGTTTGACTCCAGGCCAGAGTCAAACTGGGTTTAAACCAGGAATGGCCTGGCAGAAAGGCATGGCATAGCACAATAGTTCAACTCTTTAGCCAGGAAGCAGAGCAAAACCAAACCAGGGAGCAGAAGAGGCTGAGAACAGGACACACTCCTCAAGGCCACGCCTCTAGTGAGCCATCTCCTCCAACCAGTGATGAATTAATTAATCCTCTGATTAATTTAATGCTCATATAATCCAATCACATTACAGAAACCACATCTGTGAACACACAAGACTTTTGGAAGATATTTTAGATCTAAATCATCATAACACTTGGCCTGGGTCACAGATTCTGCTGTAAACCGGTATTTGCCCTGATATGTTGATTTTCATAGCGCCAGGGGTCTAAGGGTACCATTCTTAAAGAGGTAGCCCTGGAATTCTTGGGAAGTCTTAGACTTTTCAGTTCTATTAATATTCTTCCTTTACAACAAATTCTGCTTTGATTCATCTTCTCATTAAACATTCCCATAAC
The DNA here is from genome assembly GCA_004027595.1 of Dinomys branickii. Lineage (NCBI taxonomy): Eukaryota > Metazoa > Chordata > Mammalia > Rodentia > Dinomyidae > Dinomys > Dinomys branickii. Next base: position 27,481 of record PVLD010002458.1, on the reverse strand, counting down.
AACTCAACAAATGTCTGTGGTCTGCAGAAGTTCAAGATGCAGCCCTGGGCTCTGGGCTCTGGGCTCTGAACAGAGGAGATAAAGCTGAGGTCTTCATGAGACTCACGTAATGTTACAAATGTACTTAACTTCATGTTGGTTGATTTTATCTTCAGTAATTTCTTGAGTCAATTCACTAATTTTTGAAATTACATCTTTGAAGATGCAAAATATTTCTAATCATTTGATACTCCACAAGCATCAAGGCAAATGAGCTTCTTGTAAGCTCATAAACAGAAATTTGAATCAGTTATTAGAAAAAAACAGCGAGACAAACGTTAGGAAATGTAACAGCTTTTCTCCTGTCCCGCATCCCAGCTGCTCCTCCCCTTTGAGCAGTTTCTCACCCTTTCACAGCATCGTTCCTTTTGGATTTTATACACAGCATCGCTGGGGTGATTGTACTGCTGATTTCTACTGGTCTATTGAAAGGAACAATAAAGTGCTTAAATTTTTTTCTTCTCTTTAATTTTTTGACCAGTTATGCATGCTTAAATCTGGTAATCTGAACAATTAATTTGAAGACAGCAATATGCAATGCAACAACCATTGTTGAATTCCTATCATCTTGTTTAGTGAAATTCTGTATCATTTCTAATTTTTTATTCTCTTTAATATAAAAAGAAATGTTATAGTGTATTATCAGAGCTATAATAAAAGTTAAAATCAGTTTCAAATTTGGCATTGCTACTATTTCTTATTTTAGCTATTCTAACTAATATTTTAATTTATATTTTCTTTATGATGAGTGTAGTCATGCTGAAATTCTGTTCACATGTTTAGTTTTTTTCTGTATACCCCACTGAATGAAGTACCTTTCCTTGGCTTTTGCCCATTTTAATTAGATTACTTCTATTCGTTTTTTAGTGTTGAGTATTGAGAGTACTTTAAATAATTTAAAAGCCAATCCATTATTAGGGATGTGTTTTGCAAATATTTTCTCCCAGCACTATTACATATTTTCATGCACTTAGTAGGGTCTTTCACAGAGAAAATGTGTTTTATAATCTTAATGAATCTCACTTTATCAATTTTCATTCTGTGGATTTTACTTCCAATGTCAAGCCTAGCCTCAAAGATTTTCTTTTATTTTTTCCAAAATCCTATAGTTTAACAGTTTGCACTTAAGCCTATGGACCTCTTGGAGGTAATTTCTATACAAGGTATGAGATAGGCTTTTTTGTCTGTGGATGTCTATTCTGGTCCAGCACCACTTGTGGAAAAACATAGCTTTCCTCCCTTCAGTTTGCCTTGCATCTTTGACAACATTAATCAGGCATATTTTGGGAGGTCTCTTTCCGGGTTCTCTGCTGCAAAAATTATGCAAACTGATTCCTTCCAATTTATCCTCCCTAGAGTTGCTTCAGCTTTTCTAGTTCCTTTGATTTCCATTAAATATTAGAACAATCTTGTTTACATCTACACAGGTATTTCTGGGATGACAACAAGAACTGCATTAAACCTGTTTGCCAATTTATGGAGAACTGGTACCTTTACTATTACATCTTACTAAGACATGTTTACTGCTTTCCACTCTTTCAGCCCATGAACTCATGTTCATGGATTTCCATCTAGTCATTTAAAACTTCTTTCATTTGTATAAGTAACTTTTAGTTTTCATTATTCAAGTTCTGTTCATGCTTTGTTTATACTTAAGCCTTTCTTTTTCTCACTTTTGCAGGAATGGTGTGTTGTTTTTCATTTTTGTTGGCTACACACTAATTGATGGGATCGAGCAATGCGACAGAGATTTTTTAATGTTTCTCTTGTATCTTGCAACTTTGCTGAACTTATCTGTGGGCATCAGGAGTTTCCTGCAGATTACATAGGATTTTTCTGTGGATAATTCCCTGAAAATAGGAACACCTGTTTTGCGTTCCCCGTTTCCCACTATTGGAAGTTCTAGAACCCTCTTAGATAAGAGCAGCTAGTCTTACTCTGTTTCATATTTGAGGGGAAAGTTTTCAGTCTTTGCCATTAAAGTATGGCTATAGCAATTTTATAGAGAATCTTCATCAGATTAAGAAGTTCCCTCTTATTATTGTTTCTTCTAAAAGATTTGTGGCAAATGGGTACTGAATTATGTCAAATGTTTCTTCTGCATCATTTGCTGTGAGTATGTAATTTTTTCCTGTAACCTATTATGGTAGATTTCATAAATAGATTTCTCAAACACTAAACCAGCCTGTGTTCTTGGAATGAACCCTATTTGTTCATGATGTACAATTCCTTCCATATTTAGCTGACTTGTATTTGTGTCTATGTTCATGACAGGGATTGGCCTACTGTTAGCTTTTTTCACTTTTTGTACTTCATCTATCCTGCCGGTATCAGAGTACTAACAGCTTCATAGAATGAATTGGGAGATGTTTCCTCCAGTTCTAATTTCTGGAAGAGAAATGTATACACATTAGGTCAGTTTTTCCTTAAATGTGTGCTAGAATTCTCAAGTAAAATCATCTGGTCTTAAAGATGTATATTTTGAAAGCTTTTAAGTAATAATTCAATTTCTTTAACATTTATGGGGCTATTCCAAATATTTGTTTCTTATAGGTGAGTGATACTAATTTGTGTTTCTTGAGGAATGGGTTCATGCATCTATGATGTGAGATTTATGTGGACAGAGTTGTTCTTTGTGGCCTCCGTTGACATTATGGGGAGGGTGAGCAGTCTTTTTACTACTGAACAGTGGTTAAAGTCCCGAATTTCTACTAGGTCCCCGCTGACTCCACTCCAACAGGAGACAGGGAGCTGCCTCCTTCCTGCCAGGCAGAATTAGAAACTTGAGCTCTTTCCATGGTGGCAGCATAGTTGGGTCTTCATTACTTCCCAGCAAACATGAAAGTCTTAACTCACTATTGAGTTCTTCTCAGACACACCCTGAAAGAGATGAGGCATTTTGTCCAACTCCAGCGACTCTTCAATCTTTGTTGGTGTGTATAGCGGTGAGATCACAGAATATCTGCAAGGTTTGACTCAAGTAGAATTGCTTTTAAGCCAAAGGATGTTTCAAATTTTGTTTGTTTCTTTGTTTACTTGGTTTAGAATTTGGGCCCATTTGTTTGTTTTGCTGTGTCTAGGTCACACCTTTCTCTGTGCTTTGGCTCAAAGGAGGAGGTTTTTCTTTGGACTTTTTCATATAGGATTATTAGTTTCTCAGCACTATTAATTTCTTCTCTTCTAAGTCTGGGATGTATAAGGCAAAAAGAAAACTCAAGAAACTACTATATCTTTCCCTGGGTCCTCCTATCACCAGAGTCTACCTACTTCTCTCTGCCCATCCGAATCTTCTTATGTTTATTTTTTTATGTAATTTCCAGGATTTTTAGAATTGAAAAATGTATGCCTATTCCATCCTCCCAATAGGGCTGGGGCTATAGCTCAGTGGAATAAGTACCTTCCTGGCAAGCGCAAGGTCCTGAGTTCAATCCCCAGTAGTACAGGAAAAAAAAAAAAAAAAATTTCTCTCCCAAGGAACAAAGTTCCTAGGTGTTTTTATTTCTTTTTGCTTCTGTTTTGCAGTGCTAAGAATCAAACCCAAGGGTTTACTACTGAATTACAACCTCAGCCAATGATTTTCTTTAAAAATAAAAACTTTAAATTTCTTGATCAGGTTAAGGGTATCTTTTTAATCAGGAGTAATATGTCAGGTATATAAATATCTTACTGTATGTTAAAGTAAAATTTCCCTGATTCCTTCAGATGTGAAAGACAATGTGACTAAAAAGAATTTCTAGATAGATCTCAAATTATTGTTACTTACTTCAGAATTCTGTAAATACTGCTCCCCTTGCAGAAAAAGACAGAGAATAGCTTGACCTTTGAACCTTGTTTTTCTGGATGCTCCACAGATTTTTTATTTACTGCTGAAATTCAGAATTTTCTTCAGGATATGTTTAGGTATGGCTTCCCCTTTGCCAGATTCACCTTATGCGTTGCCTCAGATTATTATTCTTCATCGCAATAAAGTTGTTCACAGTTAGTTGGTTTTACACTATGTCATTGTTGTCTCTGCTTAGAAGGTCCTTTCCTGTAGGGTGAATGTTTATCATTTGCCTCTCATGGGTACAGCCATGTTTCCTGTTAATTTCTTCCTTTTCTTCCTCTGCAAATTCTGCTAGAATTGTTGAAAGGTGTTTCCTGAGTCACTAGCAACTTCTCTGAGAAAGTGATTCTTAATTCTTACCCACATTCCACATGGAATTCTTATCTACATTCTTATCTGCATAAGATCTTCATTATGTTTTTAATTTCTTTGAAATGTAAGTTTTTCTTGCTAATTCCCTTTATACCTACAATAATTTAAAACTCTGTTCATTTTCTTCACGTTGCCTTTCCTTCCTCATATCAGAGAGCTGGTGTTTTCTAAAAGTTTAGTATAAATAATCAGACAACTTAATTCTTCTTCTCATTCTCCGCGGTTGTTTTTTCTAGACGTGTTCAAGCAAGGCTGAAAATGCATACAACACGATATCAGCAATACTCCTCTGGGAGTGGTTGGATGAAGGAAAAGTTTCACTTTTATATCTTTTTATTGCTGAAATAGTTTACATCGAAAATATGTTAATGTTATTAGAAGAAAAAATGATGCAATAAAAGTTGAAATATAGTAATAGTAATTCAACAAAATACGCGAGCAAGGGCTGCTGAATCTGAACACCATCCCAAAGGAGAAATTTCTTCTCTCTGCCATTTTTTATGTATGTGGACACCTTTACACTGGGGGAAACTTTCTCTTGGTCCTGACCCTCAGAACAGGAACGGCAGACACTCTTACATGCCAACTCCAGAACATTCTTCCCTCTTCGCTGCCCAGAAAACTCCACTTGTTGGGGAACAAAATGCAAGCAAAATCAAAGGATTTAATGGATCAAAGTTTAATGAAAGGGCTACATACAGTGGTTTGAGCAGGGTCTATTCTAAAAACCCACAGCAAAAAGCTAAAATCTACTCTGGGCCTGAAAGAAAAAAAACAGGGTTAAGAATCCAAAGGAAAGTGAGGATTATGAGACAAGGCCTCTGGGCAGGAGCAGTGGTTTTGGATACAGAGTGGTATTTCCAAAACCAAAGAGCTGGAGCCAGGGAAATAGGGCCAGCCAATTGGAATAACAGTTCACAAACAAGCAAACAAAACAACTGTAGCAAAGCCAGGAGAGAAGAGGCCAGGGGGAAAAACTACCTAAAATGATTCTATTCTCCTATCTTCAGGTTTCCTGGTACTGATGGTCAATGACAAACCAGGTGTCAAGGGAGGCCAGGTGTCTTAGGCCCCAGAGATCAGCCCGCTGAGGTCAGGGGCAGGTGGAGGTCAGTGGTACATCCACTTTTTTTGCCCTGCCTCAAAACCTTTGGCCTACCATTTTGTTCTGACTGTTGCTATGGGAACCAGATACATCAGTAGCAGCTGTATTCAGCTGCACGGGTCTCTTGTACTTCAGGAATTCTTACCTCCACAGCACGAGGTACTTGCAGGAAACTAGATAGAATGCTTACTAATTCGGCAGCATGCTGCGACTGCTCATGCAAAGAAATCTGCAAGCCCTGGTACAACTTTGACCAACTGGAAATAGAAGCTGCTGGAGAAACATGCTTCACCCAGGTTCAGAGAAAATTCTGAGGCAAGGTATGGATTCTGCTTTGTTTATAATAGTTTAGAATGGGCTGCATGACCTGTTTTTGAGATGAGTAGTAGAAGTATTTTGTTATGCTTTGTGGTGTGAAGGGCAACTATAGCACAAGGGCAATTGCAAACAGGTCGCCTAAAAGGAGAAGCTGCCACTTAAAACCTAACTCCAGGGGTTTTGGTCAGAATGCACACCATCAGTCCAACAGTACAGTGTGTCAGGCCCCTACTGTGGGCGCCATAGCCGATGAAAGCGGGGACCCAGTGACTTGAAAAAGGAGAACAGAGAAAGTGAAGCTTGTGGCTGCCACAAATGCTAAACTGGAATCCAAGGGGTGGGGTGTCCTAGTTTTCATTGTTTCTTAAAGGTGTGACTTGGTTTTCTCTTCCTTTAAAAGATGTGCACACACATTCAACTCTGACTCCACAAGAAAAAAGATTCAGTGCCATAAGTTGGAGGTCAACCAACTTCTTCTAGAAAGGGCCAGAGAGTAAATATTTTCAGCTTGACAGGCCATATGTCTCTCCAAAAGCAGCCAACCCTGGAAAATACGTAAACAAACGGGCCTGGCTGCACTCCAGAATTACTTTATTTACACAAACAAGTGGCAGCGACCTGATTTGGCCTGCAAGCTACAGTGTACTGACCCTTACATAAACCCAGCCAATTTCTGTCGCTACTTTACAAAGAACCCACCTGCACCTCAATATTTTCTTCAAATCATGAAAAACAGTGTCATAAGTAAAACATTTAACTATCCAGCAGCTCTCTTCAAAAAATGTTATTTTCCATTACTTAAGAGGAGTAGCTTTCTACTATTTGATTTCCAGAAAACAGTGGATCAGCAAATTATCACCAATTAATTGTATTATAATTTTTCATCTCACAAGATACTGTGATTCTTACCTGGAATTTCCACTCCCACCAAAATGAAAGGGAAGGCCTGAGAACCTACCACAAAAGTCTCTCCACTTAAAAAACAGGAACTACAGCTAAGGAAAAGCACATTTGTTCAAAAACAATTGCATAACTAAATCAAAAAGTAGTCTCCTGCAGACAACCCTATGGTAAAAGATTTTCGTATTTTCTTGAGGCACTTTCATGCTGAAATTTCTAAGAGCCAACTGTTTAACACAGTGGCAGAAAGCAACAGAGACTTAGCAGCTCCAGGCACATTATGTAACAAAGGTAAGGTATGGCTGAGTCTATTTCTTATCCATGGGCGACTTAATCTTTAATTGCACAAATTAGAAGTTCAGCAGAACCCAGATGCTAATTTCAATACCAGGCGGACTGCACTCAAGGTTTAATTTACGTGAAGGCAGAGATTTCTAGTACCGGGCATTGAACCACATGTTGGAATGCTCTAGCTTTTCCTAAAGCAAAATAACACCGCAACATCGGGGTTCCGCAGCACCACGGTTATCTCTGTGGGAATTTTGTAACAGATTACTGCTGAGAGTTGGCCCTATTTAATCCACAATCGTGAATGCTATCAGCGCCTATGGTTAGAAAGCTATAAAGCCAAAGAATAGCATACACTCGGGTCTTGTTCAGACTAAATTACTACAGAACAAGAGCCAAATAGCAAAGCAACTGCAGCTACATCTCTAGGTTGTCTACTTGAAATTATTATTTTTTTTTGTCCCAAAGAATCTATGGAAAAATATGGGGTATTTTTTTAGGATTTTTTATGGTAAATAAATGTGTAACATTTCATTGAATTATGATTTGGTTTTCTTATCAACAACTACCCTTTCCATCAAAAGGCACAGAATTTTCTTCGGCAACTTCTTTGGGTGTGCTATAAACTGGATTGGTTTATCACATATAGATGGTCACTAGCATCCAGTAATTTACGTCTAGGTAGTATAATTTAGACAGATGCAATAAGGAACATAAAAACTACTGACCAGCCAATGAAGGATTTTGGATTTGGGAGATAAATGGCAGCAGTTTTCCAGTCAGTTACGTAGGAGGATATAGGATGAGACTCCGCTGACCTCTAAGTGATGGCACAAGATCTCCTAAAAGGTAAAAGTGTGGTGGAAAGAAAATGTAAGTAGAAGACTGGACTGCACTAGGGAGTGAGTGAAACCTAACGGATGAAATAAAAAGCATTCACATCAGGGCTGGGGAGATAGCTCAGTGGCAAAAATGCCTGTCTGGCAAGTGCAAGGTTCTGAGTTTGACTCCTGATACTGAAAAAAAGTTCATGTTTCAAAACATGTTTATGGTGCTTAAGTTAATAGTGACTGGAATTAATTTTAAAAAGAAAAAAGCATAAAAGAAACAATCAGGACATAAAAAGTCCCAACTACCCTAAGCACACATGACAGGGGTCACATGAATGAATCATTCCTGGGTTGCAAGGCAGGCTACCAAGTGTCCGTGAGAGGATTTACCTCTCAAAGGGGCTGAAAAAGAATTTACAGTCCCAGGTTTTCTAAAGTAAGTGCTTCATGAAAAGTAAGATGGACCTGCTTACATTTGGAAAGAAGCCTGTCTAAAGTTTAATCAAGCTGAAGAGAACAGCAGGGACCTCTTTGCCTGACACCAGCGTCCTCATGAAAGATGATTCCAGTCATGATGCTGACAAAGACAGCTGTCAAGTGGCGTCGAGGCAGGAGATGACACTGAGAAGACAGGTGGGGAGATGCTGAGGATCCTGGTCGTTCTTGGAGGGGGCTGCAGAAAGGCCAAGAGGGGGTGTAACGTCTGTTGGGAAAAGATAGTGACATGTGGTTCATCAGCGTTAATGTCACAGCAAGGCCTGGGCAGCACCAAATACTTCAGACCGACTTTGAAGCCATTTCCCTTGTAGTCCCAGACTGTACATCCTGACATCTGGCTGTCCTGTCCTTTGTACAAAGAGTGTTATAGCAAAGTGGAAATAATGCTAGACAGGCGGCTGAAAGATGTGTTTGCTCTTTATTCTACCAGTTACCGGCTGAGTAATGCCGGAAAATCACTTGCCTCTCTTGGAATTCCTTCTTGGGAAGTTATACATGACTGATAACTTATCTACCTCACATGGCTGTTACCAGGATTAAATCAAAGTTTGTAGCATCCTTTGTGAAGAAGTATGAATGACAGGCACCTTTCTTTTGATCTCTAATCTGTTATTAATTACTTAATATACATGTATGTATATATATATATATATACATACATATTTGATTATCAAATATAATGATTAGGTTCAATGTTGACCTGATGGAGAAATTTGATTCAGTTCTCATCCAGTTCAGTTGGCAACCAGAATCATGGCCAGCATTGCATTAATGAACCAAGGCACCACTGTATATGTATATATCATTAGCCAGTAAGTTCCCAAAATAGAGAGCATTTGTGTCTACAATGAACACCTAATATCAGTCATTTTAACCAGCACATCACCTCCAAGAAGCGGAAGGTGATCACCCTGAGCAGCACATTTAGTCGGATATTATATGTTGCTGCTGCCCTCAATCTTTGGCATCGTGCGTAAATGTGACCGTGTTATTCCTTGCAGTGGCCGCCCGGAAATTTGCCATTATTGCTTTATGCTGGAATGATCTGGGCACTGGAGAGATAGGTGAGTTGTTCTTCCTCATTTTCTATAAGCATTGCATTACTAGAACCCTGTGTCAGACATAAAACTACCACGGAAGACAGAATCCCTGTTCTCCAACAGCCAGAGAAAGAAAGCCAGAAAGAGCCCTTGACAGGAATCACATGTTTCTCTTTCAGTTCTTCCCTTCAGCCCCAGGTTGGTAGTGAGCAGCTGGCTCAACCAGCGCTGGGAAGCAAGCCAGCTGGCCTGGCGTCTTGGGATAGCTTCACTTCTAGAGGTCATTCAACCTTGCTAGTATAGAAAGTTAGACAGCATCAACCACAGACAAGAGATTTTCCTGCACTCTGATTTTTGGCTCAGAGATGCTGTAAATCACCTAAATTCTTCAGATTTTAAGAGCTCATACACATCTGCAAAAATGGGAATACAACCACACACTCTGGTTGCCATGGGTATTATTTTGAGACTTGAAAGACAAAAATGCTACGTATCATAAAGTAGTCTCATTGTACTATATATCATTTATGTCTATCGTATATGTCTCTACGACATATATTATATATATACTATTTATGTTATTGATATATATATGATTGAAGTGAGGGTCTTCACACTGAGCTATATCCCCATTCTTTTTTTCATTTTTTGTTTTGAAACACTCACTAAGTTGCATGGGATGGGCTTAAACTTGTGCTCCTCCTGCCTCGGCCTCCCAGAGTACTGGGATAACTCACATGGGCCATTATACCTGGTTGTGTTATTATTTGTGAAGAAAAAAATGAGTGAAGAAAGGAACACCCAACTTCAGAGTCAGCTTTATCATCACATCAAGTTGAGGCCAGAAGTGAAGCAAAGGAGAACTCTCAGACTATTCAGGAGGACCTCAGACCAATTTCCATATGCCTGGGTCCCACACTGAGGAGAGAAAAGATAGGCAATGGACTAGGGAAGTCTTTCCCTAAAGGCTCCAGCAATGTAAAGTAGACTTGTAAGATTCTAATCTTCTGTTCTTCACCAATAACGAAGTAGAGCTTTTCAAATGCAAAGAAGATCAAGAGCAGGGAGGGATGGGAGGGGACATCTGGAGAGGGAAAAAATTAAGCTGTGCTATCTACGTGGACACATTCCCCACAATAGCCATAGCCAGTATATACTGCAATGAGCACAGTACTAATTAAAAAACACATAACTAAAAATATTTTTTGAAAAACTCCAGATGTAGAATGCTAAGAAGTTTGTCTTTGTTCAACACAAACTGTTTCCTTCGTTATTTATGAATTTGTATGTATTTAAAGCTCTTGAATATATGCTAATCAGGAAACATGTGCAAAAGATGCCTTTTCACTAGGAGAATTTTTAATAAATCCTTTAAGAAAAGTAACTGGGTGGGAACTTTTGTCTTTTTTTCTTTCTTTTTTTTTTTGAGACAGGATTTCACTATGCAGTTCAGGCTGGCCTTGAACTCCTATTGATCCTCCTGCCTCAGCCTCCCAAGTGCTAAAATTACAGGTGTGTGTGCTACCGCGCCCTGCAAAAGTAACTGTTTTAAAGCTTTTAACTCTAGTAGGGTAAAATACAAAGACTAATTCTAGGTTCTTCCCTTAGTATGCTGCTTCATTCTACTCTGACTGCTGTTATTACCACTCTGATTATGTTACCAAAAAGAGCAAAAGGCTATTATATAAGAAAAACCATTTGCAGAATTTATCGGTGTCCTGTGAATTGCCCTACTCATCAAAACAAATGGACAGCAAAGTTGTCCATGATTGTTGGAATCCAACACCCTTGGAATTGTGTCAAGAATATAAACAGGCAGACATTCCAACCTCCAAAAGCCCATATGTATCCCTGGCTTGAGTGAGGATCTCAGTGTGTGAAATTTGTAGTAACTAATCAGAATCATAGTTGATAGGGTTTTTTGGTGCAGACAAGAATGGAACAAAAATAAAAATGCCTTTATTGTGGCCGCAGAGACCACAGCAGAGAGATGTGGAGCTTTGAAGGCCCAGCCTAAGGACGGAGGTTAAATAGGGCCAGGCTGGAGGCGGAATTGGGCAAGAGTGTGGAAGAAGGAAATCAGATTATTACAAAAAGGGAAGTAGGAAGTGGTAGTTTGACTCAGAGGAAGAAGGGTGGGGCTTAGCACATGGCCTCTTATGGTCAGTGCCATATTGGCCCGGCGCCATACTGGCTCAGTGCCATAGCACATGGCCTCCAGTGGGCGGCGCCATAGAGACTTGACAGGAATTATAGTGAGGGGAGAAACCCACCAATAGTATTCTGGTTTATTAAAAATAAAACATCCTCAGCCTCCCCTTTTCTTCTGTAGTGATAACTCCGGCATTTTCTGAAGGGAGGGAAGATACTTGAATGGTATGAATGGCAAGCCTTTCGTTTTTGTCTTTTAAAATTCAGCTCTAAAGAGAACAGCGCTGTTTCTTTTTTTCCTAGTGCCTGGTTTCCTTTTCCTTTTACCAACAGTGTTTTGTGCAAGCTTTCTCTTACCTAACGTAACGTGGAGACACTGCTTAAATTCTGGTGGTGTTCCCTGCTGCTCCAGGCGGACCACAAAGAGCGGTGGCCAGGGCCTATCTTTAAACTCAGTGTGCGGGCGAGACGCTGGTCATCTCGGGCACGAAGGTGCTGTGTGAATGATCAGGCACATGAAGACTGACAAAGGCTACACACACCTCTGGAAGCACCATCTGACCTGGGGGGGTGGGACGCAGAATACACGGTCTCTCCTTTCTTAAACTATGGAAGTAAATTGGAAAAGGTTTGTATTTATTCAACACTACACTCCCGTATTTCCTTTATGTGTTTGCAGGGCATCAGTCATTAACAGTTTTTTCTCCCTGGGCTATTCTGTAAAAGACATCGTGTTGGCCCAGCGCTCCTCCAAAAGTGGCAGGTACATAATCCCACACAATTGCGAGCACCCACAATGACAGCACATCTTTGATAACATTACAAATCAAATAGGGATTATGGGAAATGCACAAACACAATGTTAAAAGCAATGCCGGTCCTTCCAAAGAGTTGTTCGAGACTATTTCTAAGCAGCACATCCTTTTATAGTGAGGTTAGTTGGCTCAGGACTCGAATTTATTGTCTTCTTTAGCTTAAGCGCAGCTTTATTGGAGAATTACTTGTGTTTTCTCCCCATGCCCTCTTCAAATTCTCTATCCCTATAATTTTCTTAAAACTGAAAGTAGCGTCAGGAAGAGCTTAAGGAAACAAATATAACAACCGAAGAAATGTCCCATAACATTTCTGCATAAATCATTAGAGAGAAGAGTGGAAGGAAACTTTACTCCTGTGCAAGCTAACTGCTTCCCCTTCTGCCCTACCCTGCTCTGAAGGTCCTACAACCTGCCCTCTGCTTCAGGGGTGCGGCTTTTCGACCCTTGAAAAGGCCAGTTCCAAAAAGAGTAACTTAAATACATCTCATAAAAGAAAACACTTGCCCCGCAGCCGCAAAACAACTCTTCACAAACGTTCTGTACTCACCGTACGTAAAGCATCAAGGCACTGGCGTGATGATACTCCCTCAGTTTACAGCCGTGTGGCAACCTCAGCGAAGACCTGCGGCTCTGATCTTAGCAACCTCTTCTAATTTACTTTCAATCCAGCTTTCGAGTCCTCTGCCTACAACCAACGCTTTCCTTGAGGAAGCTCCAGTGTAAAAGAAAAGAATGAGTATTTCCCAGAATCCTTTTTTAAGTAGGTATCACGGCGCCAGATGTGGCTTATAAAATCTTAGTGTTCTTCCAAATGTGTTTTTCCCTCCCCACCCTCCTCTTCTCGCTCCTTTTCTGTTTCTGCCTACCCAGAACACAGATGCACTATGAGGCAGAGCAAAAGAACCACCATAAAATCACCGGTTAAGGGAAGCCACAGAGAGACAACAGATCACAGAGCCAAAGACAGAACCCAGCACATTGGTATCATGAACCTTTTCCTGGACTTTTAAAATTAACCCACCCTTGGTTAATATATCCTTGGGTGGTTTCATTGACGATCAGCCCATCACAGTTCCTAGCAGGCTCTTTAACTGTGGCTCACCCTGGGCACTGGAGTAACCAGTCATTTCTTAAATCTCCATCTGATTATTGTAGCCCTGATGTCTGTGCCGGCTTCTTCCGGTCTTCCCTCTTGATTCAATCAAACTCATAGTTCTTCTACAGCAAAATCTTTGGCTTTTGAAAGTACTAACATTGCAGGTTGGTTACATCTCTATATATTTAATTACTTTTTATAGTTGAGTTATGGCATTCTGGTAAAAACGTATTACAGTTTTTCACTATGCATGTCCAATAGCTTTCTAACCCTACCTTTAAGGTTTCCTAAATATGTGCCCTATATATTTTATTAGTATTCTTCAGCAGGTAAAACTGACCCATTAACATTGTCATGTTGGTGTAATGTAATTCTAATTAATATAAAATATTCTTGTCCTGTTTTTAAAAATGAAAATACTAATTTTGATGTGTGTCTCAAGAGCTGATTGTGAAAACAATTAGCAATTTCTAATTTTTTCTTCTTCCATATAAATTTTAACAATCTTAGCACTCTTCAAAGTAATATGGAAGTTACTGACTACTAGAGAAATTATTATATAAAAAGAATTTTAGACAAAAGTAACTGTAAAATATTTTATTAAGTAATAGAAAAAAAGAAAACAGACATACAAATGCATTATGACGTCTTTTAAAAGCCCACATTCTCCTTAAGATGGTCAATCCAGTGCGTTTTCACTCTATCCTATAGTTCAGGTTGCATATCTCTCCTGGGGAGAGATGGGATGCTGGGATGTAGCCCAGGCTGATCTCAGACTTACAATGATCCTCCTGCCTCAGCCTCCTGAGTGCTGGGATTATGGGCATGTGCCACCACGCCCAGCTACAGACAGATTTTGAAGCTATTTTATTAAGAGAAAGTTAGGGTTGTTGAGAACATGGCAAAGAGAGAGAGAGCTCACTTTATAGCTGGAAAAATTCTTTTAATACATTTACTGAAAACAACTTAGAAAATCAGAGGTGAGATTATATTGATTTCTTGCCTATTTTTTCAATAAATAGTACCCAGGGGAGGGACATAACTTTAAAATACTAACAACTGTAGCATTTTAATGTTTAAAATTTTAATACCATGGGAGTATGTCTGTAAAATGAAAATTTAGTTTTTACGACTACAAATAGGATAACACACTTATTTGACCAGCCCCATTCTACGGAACACACATGTCCAGGGAGGGTTTCTTTACTTTAGTGGTTTTCTATTTCGGATATGAGGTATACTTTGAGCCGCTATGGCTCTTTCCTTTCTTCCCCATAGTTTATTCTTCTGGACACCTACTTATTCTTTTAGTGAATAGCTGTAAAATGTCTGTAGGATTCAGAACAATCTCTTTGTAAATGTTTTTCTTTGTTTCTTTAGCCAGAAGCCAAAAGTATCACGTGTTTCTCTTTTCGGAGTGCAACAAGAAGAACTTCTGAAAAACACCGGTGCAGAGCTGAGACGGGATGGCAGTATTTTTTAGAAACACATTTTTATAGTACCAGATGGTCTAGTACATTCTCAAACAAATGTGTCACCTATAATTTGATGAATACCTTCCGAGGTAAGATAATTTTTTCAATAGATAACAGATGGTATCAGTCAAAAGCATATCGAGACACTTGAAGAAAAACTTGATGGCTCAAGTGATTTAACCAACGAGATTTTCTCCAATGTACCAAGCATGGTTAAAGGTCTAAAATTTATCATCTGCAAATAATTCAGCCTCATTTCAAAACTTCCCTCCATGGAGAATTGAATGCAACATGTCTTATATGATGCCTATGAAAATTTCAAAGTTGTCTTCTGGATCTATTTTTCAAGTATTTATTATATTATGCTTCAAGAAAATGGTACGCATCCCAGTGTTTGAAAACAATAAACAGTTTGTGCTCAAAGGTGAAATGTATCTTAGCGGGACTGGACCAGTTTTACCTGTGGTCAGATAAGGTGACATTAATAGTAATCCTTTGTTAGTTCTTTTCTTAAAACTATAAACAGATGAACATAATAGAAAAAGAAAGATTTCTTTGTATTATTAAGGAGTGCTTAGGTGAAAAGTCTCATTTTTTTGCTTTGGCTTTTGCCATGCGATATGATAAGATGGAAATTATTTCCAAACTCTAACATACCTGTAGCTGACAGTAGATGTAATGATCTATCCAGTCAAGGGCGAGGAGAACGCACAGTATGAATAACAGTGTCTTTTCACGTGCTTCATACCCCTGCATAACCTGGAGCGACATCATCCAATTCATACTTGTGAAGGTGTGGTGGTGAATTGGTTAATTGCTAATTTGAGTGGAAACACCCAGCTGATTAGAGTCAGCATGGTTCCAGGTTCTGAGACCCACTTTAAGGAGGACTGTTGTTGGAACAATGTGAAAGAAGAATGGCAAGGAAGGATTTCAACTGAGTTTTCTTGGAAGAGCTTCTTTGAGGCTGATTTCCCTAGGAGGAGCTTAGGCTGGTCTCTCCCGTGGAGCTGCAGACTCCCCCTTCACCTGGGACGCCCTCTCCTGGCTTTCAGCATAGATTCAGCTTCCTGCACAGAACCTCCACCCTCCTCCTGCGCAGACCAGACTCCTACAGGAACAGCACTGGGCTCCAGGCCTTTGGCTGGATCCTTCACATCTCCAGCACGAAGACAGATCTTTTCCACTCTTCCACATTTGACTCTGTGGGCCGCCACTGTGGGCCAATCTTGTAAATTTCTGCATCCTGCTTTAAAGCTGACTCAGAGCATGTGCAGTTTTTCCAGCAGCCTTGCCCAGCCCTGCAAGCTCTTGCAGCGCTAATAGGGAAAGGTCAAGGGATGTTACAAAATGACTGTAGTAGCTGATTAGGACAGTCTAGAAGCAAACGAGCTACACGTTCATCCTAAATACACACAACTAGGGCGTAATAACCGTAATAAATATATCTACCGCTCCCTGGCTGGCATGTTTTAAAATGTCCACGTTAGACACAGGAAAATACTAGTGACATTGTATTGTTAGAGTGATTAATATTTTAAGACTTTTTCAACATTATATGCACAAGACTCGTTGTAAGACAATTTGGAAGTATTTTTTCTTAATACAGACCCCAATGAAACACATTATTTAAATGCAATGGGATTGAAATTCTTAGAACTATGATGCAATAGCTCAACGAAAACGGAGCAATCTGACCATCCCACAATAAACAATCCAAAAATTAAGGTGAACTGCAAAATTACGTTTTTAAAAGGTGTTGGGAAATTCATTTAAGAAACAGAGAACATAGGCCAGTATGCTTGACTGAGCGGGGCACTCGGAATATAACCCATTTTTGTACAAGGCGGGGTGAAGATACTGACAGTTTATTGGCTGAGGCCCCTGGTCACCTCCCTTCTCCTTGGAAAATACCCTGGTATTGATTTAGGAAAAGAGAAATTCCCAACCTGAACGATATCTGGGACAAGTTTGTTTCTCTAACATCAAAGAGTGAATTTTAGGAACAAGAGGGACAGAAGGGGACACGAGCGGGTTGCCCAAGACTGTCTTTTCTAGGGACTTTTATAGAGCAAAACCATGAGGTGAGGGGAACCAGACATGTAGCTCAGTGGCCTCAGTGCCTGGCTGGCAAGTGCAAGATCCTGAGTTCAATTCCCAGCACCAGAAAAAAAAAAAAAAAAAAGAAACACAGAGGTGAGGTGAGTCTAAGGTAAGGGAAAAATGGGAAATCAGAAGGTGGGCCTGAGGTGCGACAAAACTATGGTCAGCCAGTAAGACTTGTTCAGGTAAAATTAATTAAACTGGGATCAAAGGGGGAAGTGAGGCACTCAGCAAGGGGGCATGCATACAGAACAAGGGCTCTTCTGGTAAGAGGTTGGGTCAGGGGTTCTTCAAGATGATGGCTACCTATTTAGAATATCAATCCCTGAGGTCCATCCCTAGGGAGGTGTGTGGCTGGATTTGTTTAGTCTTTTGTCTTTTTTTTTTTTTTTTTTTGTCTTTTTGAGACAGGGTCTCACTATGCAGTTCAGACTGGCCTTGAGCTCACTTTGTAGTCAAGGCTGGCCTCGAACTTAAAACGATCCTCCTGCCTCAGCCTCCCAAGGGCTGGGATTACAGGTGTGCGCCCCCACACCCGGCTAGTCTTTTGTCTTGAGGTCTGGCTTGCAGCAAGTACGTCTCCATTCACAAGGTATCTTGTCTTCTGTATTGGCTCCTTGGAGGGCCTGGCCCTGTCTGACTGCCTATCCTATTTCTGTCTAACTCAGCTGCCTATAACGGTATCACAAATCCTAATATAATGACAGCAGCATTTTAGCTACTTCTTTTTAATGAACTGAATTCTAAAACTGGAAGCTTAGTGAAAAGCTAAACTTAATCAGCAAAGACCCAGTTTGGAAGACACTCAGGCTACGGCAGAGCATTGCCAATAGAATGTCTGAGAAGACAATAAGAAATACTCCAAAAATAAGCATGGACTTGAAAGATGTAGTCATTACAGGAATTAATGCAAATACGGAGATCTCAGAGATATCTGACTTAGTCCAAATTCATTTCAAAATCCCCAGGAAATGTCAAATCCTTTGCATCCACTTCCATATTTGTAAAGAAATGGATCACTGGAAAAATAAATGCCTAAATAGTAACAATAGTCCCTACATTAATGGTGCTCTGGGAAAATTTTTGATGATTCATTCTTTTTGGCAAGATAACAGAAGTGTGTTGTATTCTTGGTGCGTCCTATCAGGAGACAAGTTTTTTTTTTACTACTAGTGAAGTTATTTTTAACAATATCGTGTTTGTCAGATTTCTGCCCTGAAAAGTTTAGCTTTTCTTCCTGTAATTAAACCTTTCTTTGTATATGTTTTGACTATACATTCTGACTATCTTGACTATATATACAATATAATGTGTATATGCTGTATATTTATATACAGTTTCTTTGAGGCAGGGTTTTGCTAACTCACTAAGTTGTTCAAGCTGAGCTCAAACTTGCGGTCCTCTGGCCTCAGCCTCCCAGAGTGAGGGGATTACTTTGGTATGACCACCACACCATGCTAACTGACACTTAAAACAACTATATCATCCTTTCAGAAGTGGGAAACATCTTGTAGGGCACAGCGATGCAGATCTGTAATTCCCGCAAATACTTTGGGAGGCTGAGGCAGAAGGGTTGTAAGGCTGAGTCCACCTGTACAGGTTAGCAGGTTACATTTACTGACTTTTGAACGATAAGCCAACCGGGAATTCTTGGGACAAATCTTAGTTCTGTATGATATATTAAATGTTTTCTATATTTTGATTTATTTAAAAATTTTATTGAATTTTCACATTTATGTTTCTAAATTTTATTTCCTGCTCTGCAATTTTCTTTTCTTTTGGGGGGGGAATATTCCCATCAGGTTTTAGTATTATGGTAATATTTCTTTGGAATGCATTGGGAAGTGTGTCTTCTTTTTAAATTTTTTTTGAAAAGCTTCTGAAGAATTGCTATTAAGTTTTTTCCTGAGATACTGGTGCACTGGTAGAATTCACCAGTAAAGCTATCTACACCTAGAGTCTTCCTGTCAGAGGGGTTTAATTTTTAAAAGAGATGCAAAACTATTCGGACTATGAATGAGTTTTGCTAGTTTTCACCTTTCAAAGAATTTGTCTGTTTCACCGAAGCTGTTGAACTTATTGGTTCTGCTTCCTGTACGGTGGCTTCCCGCGGTTGAAATCTTAACAAGGCGGTTAGCTTAGGCAGTCATGAGGTCATCTGGCTGATTTTCTCTCTTCAACAATTGTGTCTTTTCTTGCCTAATAGTCAATGTCTTTAAAATCCATATATTTTGTATGCCTGTAGTGTTTCCGATAGGACGGAAAACCAGTTCCTGTTTCTCTTTTTGATCAGAAGCAGTAGTGTTGAGCCAGGCATTTCCAATCTGGTGTAAAGTTTTCCTAGAGGTCAGTTTCTGGGTATTACTGTCCGCCTATGCAAAACGTTGTTTGCATTTTCTCCCACACTGTGATAACACTTGATGTGTCAAAATATTTTCCATAATTAGGAGTATTACATTATTATTATAATTTGGCATACATATAAAGTATTTACTAACAAAATGTTTTTGTTATAAAATTTTTTCATTTCATTTGTTAGATCAACTGCTAAGTATTTAATTTTCTGGAAGTTATTGTGAATATTTTCCTCATCTTTTTTGGTGGGTTCCTTCACTGGGTACAGGAACATTATAGGTTCCTGTGTGATGATTTTATATTTTGCTACTTTTCTGAATTTGTTCACTAGGTTTAGAAGTCTTTTGGTAGAATTTTTTGGGTGTCCTATGCAGAGAATCATGTCTGCAAATAAGGAAAGTTTGACACCTTCCTTTCTTACACGTATCTCCGCTCCTTCTTTCTCTTGTGTGTGTGGTGATTAGGCAGAAATCCTACGACACCTGGGTAAATTCAGAAAACAAGAATCCTTGTGTATAACCTCATAGGAAAACAGGTTATTTGTCTAAAGATCACTTATCTCTATAAGCCACCAGCTATCATTTTTCTTAACATAGCTTATTTTTAGGTTCCATCTGACACCTTCATATGTTTGTGCTTATGTATACAGACATATAGTGCATAATAGTAATATGACATTACTTAAGCTTGTTTGTTTGAAAAGATAATTTTTATCAAGCATGTTTTGCGGCTGTAGTTTCACTCTACTAATTTTGTCCTCTTAACATTAAGGAGAGTGAATAATCCGACAAGTGCAAAAGCGTGTGTAAGCGGCCCATCTCGTGCAGCAGCCAACGGTTTCCATTGCCTGCTACCACTGGTGCTCTGCTCTCTGAGCGCCGCGTTTTCTGTTAAGAGGAATGGTTTCTATTTATTTTAATTACTTGAACATTTCCAAGCCTTAGGTCTTAAAGTTAATTAAGTCTGAAGTCTTAAAGTTAATTAAGGGTCTTACAATACAATTTAAGTTGACATTAAGGCACAATAAATCTACTTAGCTTTACACACTTACCCCTGAAATTTTACTCAGATAATGCAAATAAGGTAACGATGTTGGCTTAGGTAATTTATGGAATTTCTTGAAGTTTATAAGAACAATGCTCACTGTTTTAACTCAATATAGTTTTATGTACACTTACATCTCTACAATCTTAAATTCTTTGCATAATTAATGATTACTTATCTGATGTATAAGACAAATATACGTTGTTTCCGTTTAATTAGGCTCACTGGAAGAATATAAATTAGTCCTACATAAACTAAAATGTTCTTTGCATTTTCCCCCACACTGTGATAATACTTAATATGCCCAAATATTTACCATAATTAGGAGTATTGTTATTATAGTTTGATGTAAAGTATTTACTAGCAAAATGTTTATCAATAATTAAAATATGTGTGTACTAAAACTTAACAAGTTAATCAAATAATGGTAAAATCTCAGAAGGATTTCTTAAGTATAAACGAATGGCTATTTGTTTATTTTAAATCTTAGAAACTAAGCTACTGGCCATTAAGTGAAAGGCAGCTTCTTTCTTTTAAGGCTTTCACTCATGTTTTGATGGCACTGGGGAATGAACCCAGGGTCTTTGCACTAAGCTACATCCTCAGCCCCTTTCATTTTCCATTTGTATCATGAGAAGTTTAATCTGGTGTCTACCCTGTAATTA
Source organism: Dinomys branickii (assembly GCA_004027595.1). NCBI lineage: Eukaryota > Metazoa > Chordata > Mammalia > Rodentia > Dinomyidae > Dinomys > Dinomys branickii. The sequence goes on along the minus strand of PVLD010002458.1, from coordinate 6,561 downwards.
ACAGTTTCAATCTTATAGAAATACAGTACATGTATATTACTATGCTACATATAATATGTTAAAATTTCATAATATCTATAAAACAATTGTATATATTTTATAATATTTTTTACATATTGTATATTTTATATAGCACTTCTGACAGGCCAGATATAATGATAACTTTGGTTCCCAGCAGTTTCCAAAAACATTGGATAGTCCACATTTTAGAGAGGGCAGCAACCCTACAAGAAAACATTTTTGTTTGTTTTGCTCTTGTTGCAGAGTAGACAGAACGGCAGTGGTGGTTGGAAAGATGGCAAAAAGAGAGGAACAGAAGAAAAGGGGAAAGGAGGGAATTCGAAAGCAGAGGACTCTGTCAGTGAGCTCTTCACTGCGGGGACCTGACACACACAGTTTAGTGTCTGCTCACGGTGTCAGAGGGTTCAGTCCATGACCACCTGGCTCTACGACAGAGGCATCACAGCAGAAGACTGGGATGGAGCAAAGCTGCTCAGTTCATGGAGACAGGAGAGCAGAACAGGGGAACGAAGCCAGAGAAGACAGGGCCGCGGAGCGGACAGCGTGCCCAAAGCCACACCTGCCTGGACTCCGGGTACACTGTACTAATCCCCCAGGCGGCGTGAGGCGATCAAGTTCACAACACACTTAACCATCACAAGCACCAAGGAGAGGAGAATTGAGGGGAGGAGAGCCAGAGAAAGAAGAGGGGAGGAAAAGGAGAAAGGAAGAGAAGGCGAGGAGAGAAAGTGTAACACTGAGAATCTGGGACAACACAGAAGCCCTGGATTATGATTTCATTTTCTTTTTCAAATCTCCATACAAGTTAATTCTCTGTCCTTAGTATGAAAATAGCTCTCTTGCTGTGAAGCAAACAACAAGAATGCTAACATCTTTAATTGCACTTAGGTAAATAAAATAGGTCTTGTGGAAAAGAATGTAGATAAAGGCTTTCATCCACAGATCGTATAAAACAGTTGTATCAATTCTGACTTACCACAGGGTTTTGCTTGGAAATATTCTATAATACAGAGAAAGAAACGTCAGTACGGGGGAATACTATGAATAATCTATTAAGCATGATTTCACATGGATTTCATAGATTAAGACTATGTCTAATTCTACTTTTTATAAAAAAAATGCAAAGGTGATTGGAGAAAAATTACAGTGAATGATCTTAGATGAAACATTCAATGAGAATCTGCTTTTCAGCAGAGAGAGATCCTTGAAGATTTTCTGGATCAAAAGGAGGAACTGTACACATTTTTTATAATGTACAACCCTATCTTAAGAAAACCATTAGTATTACTGAGTCTAAGCAATTTCTGATGTGCTATAGCTGATTTGAGACCTCTTGAAAGAAACTAGAAAATATACAACCCAGGTGAGTGGCACTAGACTCTGAGCCCACTTGTGTTTTCTTTTTCTAATCTAATCTCCTTTTTCCCTACAAATCTCTCTACCAAGAGAAATCAATAGAGTGGCTGCTGTTTAACAAGGCTGCGATATCCTTAGCATGTATGTATAAGTAGTTATTCAATATTACTTAACAGCATCTTGTACAAGTTTTACAGTAAATTATTATTGCCATTTAGTGATCACAGTATTGGAAGCTAAATTGCATAGCTAGAGTTTAAGAAAAAAAAAACACACCAAAATAAGCATCACATTACCCATTGGTTTGGGGGAAGACAATTCCAGAGTTATCGGTGTGGCACGACAACCACCTAAGGGATGATGTGGGACATAAGTCTCAACCAGGGTTAAGAGAGAACCATGAGTCTCTCCTGGTAAGTGGAGGGAATTAGGAAAAATGGCAGGTGTTTAAGACACCTGGATGAGTTGAATATCACAAACCAATCACGGAAAAGCAGTCAGAAGATGACCTGTCACATAGTCACTGAAGTTGACAGAATGAGGAATTACTCCTTAATAAAACAGAATGAAAACAGTGTATCGCTGCCACTTGCTCTTACATAGGGGTAGAGATTATGATTTGTCTTGAGGACTTAGTCCTGTGCATTGAAATGTCTGAAATATTGTGGAATCATAGTCCTGCTTACAGAATACTAAAATCAATTTAAATAGTTAATAACTGAAATGATTTAAAAATTTTCACTTACTACAAAAAAAAATGCAGTAAAATAAGCACTTAGATCCACCCCTCAGGATTTTTTTTTTTTATTTTTTTTTATCTCTCTAAGGGCAGATAAACTCACCTGATGTAAGACAATACGAAATTGTGAGAGCGAGGGATAGAATGTATAACTTCAAGGTGTGGGAACAGAAGAGTCAGGCATTCGTTAAAGCTTAAAGGTACAGACAAAAGATACCAATAAACTAGACGACAATTCACAACCCACCTCAAAGGCTCTGGGGTTGGTATGGCCTTTCCAACGTGACTGTCCATCCTCGTCTTTTCTGCCTCTCAAAAGATGCAGAAAGAAAAGTCACAGAGACTGTGTTGTCAGCTTTTTATCACTGTGCCCAAATACATGACATAAAGAGCTTAGCAAGGGGAAATGTTTATTTTGGCTCACGGAGATTTCAGTCCGTGCTCGCTCGCCTGCTGAGGTGGGGCCTGTGGTGAGGGTCACGTCGTGGAGGAAGCACGTGGTGGAGGAGAGAGAGTCTTTCACCCCATTGTAGCCAGAAAGCGGTGAGAAAGCCGGGATCCTAACATGCCCTTGAAGAAAACGCCACCAGCTTCCCACTAATAAAGCTGGACTTTGCCTCTTACCGCTTGTTATGGTTGATACATTGTGTCAACTTGGGGAATCTGCAGGTTTAACTAATGAGTGATTCAGCAGGAAGCTGGGGTGCTTACTTTGTAAACATCCTGAGCCTATGGAAGAGGAGGGCATGGAGATTGTTTGAGAGGTTCACAACCCCTGGGTGGGGGTAGGCTGTTTACAATGTACGGGAGAAAAGGAGGCGGCTTGCCGCCATTCCCACCTTTTGGCTGGTTGGTTTTGCTGTGCTCTGCTGTCCTGAACAGTTTGCCCTCTGCCATGTGCCACTCTGCCTCTGAAGCAGCCAAGTATGGACTGAAACCTCCACAAACTGTAAGCTAAATAAACCTTTCCTTCCTTCATTTTAGGCATTGGGTATTTTGTCTCAGCAACCAGAGAAAAGTAACCAAGACACTGCTACACTGCACCTCCCATTTCTCACATCTCCCAGTACGTCCCTCGACTATGGGGACTAACTATTTCACAGTGCCCTCTGGGAGGCATTTGATATTCAAGTCATAGCAGAGGTATTTATAGGTAGGTGGGGATCCAGATGATGAAAGGAGGGTCAAAAAATAAGGAAAGATGATTCCCCTACTTTTCCTGCTAACGCCCACTTCAAGGCATTGCTATTTTAACCTCAACACTGGGGAAAATAACACAGCATCTTGGTTTCCAACACCAAATCACATCTGACAATCTTTCTCTTTTAATTTGTTTATTTACTGGTACACATTTGAAGTACATAACTATTACATTCCTCATGCAGAGCTGGTATGTGTACATAACACATCTTAATTATTTGTACTTAACCCCTCTACCTCCCTTCCCCTCCCATGAGCTGTAGATCCCCTTCCCTTTGCCAAAAGAGTTCTCTCCCTATTTCCTATTATCTGTCTTTTATTGTAGGAGATATACAGATGATACAGAGATAGAGATAGGGATGGGGATGTGATGGGGATGCGGACGGGGATGCGGATGGGGATAGGCAGAGATAGAGAGATAGACAGTCTTACACATATGAGAAACCATGTGGTACTTAAGCTGTGTGCCTGATCTATTTCACTTCACAGTATGGTCTCAAAATGCACCCCTTTTCCTACAAATGACTCGTTTGTCCTTCTTGATGGTGGAGTAGTATTCCATTATGTATAAATGCCACATTTTCTTTATACGTTGAGAGACATCTAAACTGCTCCTAAGAATTAGCTGTTCTAGTTCTGCTGCTGTAAACATGGGTACGCATGTTTCACAATAGTAGACTGTGCTTAATGCTTTCAGGAAGATGTTTATAAGGGGAATAGCAGAGTCAGGTGGAATATCTCCTTTTGGTTTTTTGAGAAATCTCCACACTGATTTCCCTAGTGGTTGCATTAGTTTTTTACATTCCCACCAACCATGTACAAGGACCCTTTCTCCCACAGCCTGGCCACCATTTTTATTGTTTGATTGCTTAGTGATAACCATTCTTTCTGGAGTAAGGTGGCAACTCAGGGTTTTATTAATCTGCATTTCTCTAAGAGTCAGAGATGTTGAACATTTTATCATGTGTTTATTGACCATGTGTACTTCTGAGAATTGTCTATGTTTCAGCAGCCAGTATTGTGATTCGGTCTTTTATTTGGGGGTAAAGCTGTTTTTGAGTTCTTTACATAGTGTACATATTAGTCGTCTGTCTGAGTATAGCTGTATTTTCTTTGGGTCTCAATATCCTTCATTTCTGCTCTGATCTTTATAATTTCCTTCCTGAATTAGCTTTGGATTTGGAGGGTTCTTGTTTTGCCGGGACCTTGAACTGCAGCATTAGGTCATTTATTTGGGCTTCTTCTGTTTGTCTGATGTGGGCATTCACATCTTAAAATTCTCATTGCTGGGGCAGGACTTTAGTGTGGTTTGTAGAGAGAAACCCAGGGCTCTAATTAATATAAAAAACAGAACGATGAAACCCCAGGGAGAATTCAGTCAGGAACCCATTTTGCACCAATTCTGTTCACAGAATTCAAATTATCTGGCACCAGGACACCGACACTGTAAGAACTTCACCAGACCCTAGTTCCCCGGGTGAAGCTCAGTGATTGACTGTAAGCGCCTACAGGCCCTACTTTGCGAAATGCTCTGTTTCTAAACTAACCCATCCTGCCTCTCTGAAGCAGAAAACGGCTAGAGCCACGGCTGAGAACTGCATGTACCAATCTTGGAGTCAGCACTCAAAGGCCTTTGGTGGCGTTCTTCCCTGTGTTCAAGTCTCATTGTACTCCCCAATTTTCTTGAAAAGCATCAGACATAACAGTATTCTTTCGAAAGTGTGGACCATTCTTCTCACCTGTGGTTTTTTACCTGGTCTAAATTTCTTTTTCTTTTCCTTTTCTTTTTTTTTTTTTTTTTTTTTCTTTGTCTTTTTGAGACAAGGTCTTGCTGTGTAGTTCAGACTGGTCTTAAGCTCACTTTGTAACCCCGGCTGGTCTTGAACTTGCAACAATCCTCCTGCCTCAGCCTCCTGAGTACTGGGGTTACAGGCATGCACCACCACACCCAGCAAAAGATAGTTTTTTTTTGGGGGGGGGTTGCAGTATCGGGGATCAAACTCAGGACCTTGTACTTGCCCAGCAGACACTTATGCCACTGAGCTATATCCCCAACCCTAAGAAATCATGTCTGGATCTATTGTTTTTAAAAATTACAATTAGTCTTTATGTTGAAATCGATTGGGAGCCACTTAAATTCAAGACTGTTTCCCCAACAGTTGCTTCACTTTCTCAGTCTGATTATTAGTGCTTCTAGTTGAGCCAGAAGTTTTTATATCTTAGAGCTATGTCCTACAGTGAGATAAGCAGAAAACAGGTTTTGTTTTCCCTGTCCCTATAAATCCTATAGCATGTATTGTTGAAGGGGAGTTAAGAAAGAATCTGAATGACTGATTCTCAAGTAGATCGATTTCAGGAAAGAGCACATAATAGAAACTGAACTGGAAGTAGACTTCTTTTAAAACTGCCAATGTTTATGTCCCCCCGGAGCATTACACTCCACTTAAAGACCAATACTGTGTATCATCCTATTGGTGGGGATGGAGCAGTGAATTAGGATAAAGTCCCTAACCTCTAGGAAATGTTATTCAAGCCTGAAGATACAGAACACACAGAGCACTTCTTTTAAAAGTAAAGAAAGTGAAAGCATACTCAAGCAAAACCTTTCCAAATGGCAGTGCTGTGGTTGATACATTGTGTTGATTTGAGGCATCTAGAAACTTAACTGAGTGACTCAGCAGTTCTACATTCTGGGGTGTAGAGGACGCGTCCTTACCACTCTAGGATGTTGCTCAGTGTGTCAGCTTGAGAAATTTAGAAGGTTGACTGTGTGACTCAGCAGGGGGCCAGGGTCCTCACTTTGTGAACATCCTGAGCCTGTGCAAGAGGAGGGCACAGATATGTGTGGGCGAGGGCAGGGCGTGGGTGGACAGTGGACATACATGTGAGGAGGGAAAAGGCGCTTGTTTTTCCCCTTTTTGCTCTTACTGCTTTTGCTGTCTTGGGCCGCCTTGAAGTATTGACCCCAGGCCCTGCCACCTACCTTGGAGCCAGCTGATTATAGACTGAAACCTCCGCAAACAATAAGCTAAATAAAAGTTTCCTTCGGAGATCCGGGGAAGATGGCGACCGGGTGAGCAGCAAGGGAGTGAACCTCCTTAATAAACACCACCAGCTCGAGACAGACTTGGTGAGCGTGAATGCCGGAACCTCGGCTGGGAAGTTTAAACTGGGCGTATTTCTCTGAGATGCCGGGGGAGATGTGGTAGGGCGGACCAGGCTGCCGGGGCGAGACGTGGGAAAGT